>CAUYQG010133022.1:0-43809 GCA_963574415.1 Tarsius wallacei
TTAAAAAAAAAAACTCTCAGTAAAATAGGCATATATTTTCTCAAAATAATAAAAACCGTATTTAACAAACCCACAGCTAATATCATCCTGAAAGGAGAAAAGTTGAACACACTTCCCCTCAGAATTGAAACAAGGCAAGAACATCCACTTTCACCAGTACTATTCAACATAGTATTGGAAGTCCTAGCCATAGCAATAAGGCAAGACAAAGAAATAAAGGGTATTAAAATTGGAAAAGAGAATCAAAATAGCTCTGTATGCTAATAATATGATCTTATACCTAGGGAACCCTAAAGACTCTTTCAGAAGACTGCTGGACTTGATAAACAGATTTGGTAAAGTTTCATAATATAAAATCAACACATACAAATCAGTAGCACTACTATACACAAATAGAGATCAAACTGGGAATCAAATAAAGAGCTCAATTGCATTTTCAATAGCAGCTAAGAAGATAAAATACTTAGGAATTTATTCAAGACCTTGTGAAAGACCTCTACAATGAGATCTATAAAACTCTGATGAAAGAAATTACAGAGGACACAAATAAAGAAACATCCCATGCTCATGAATTAGAAGAATTAACATTATTAAAATGATCATATTATCCAAAGTAATCTCCAGATTCAATGCAATCCCTATCAAATTAGCAATGTCATTTTTCAGAGAATAAGAAAAAATAATCCTAAAGTTTATATGGAACCAACAAAAGAGCCAGAATGGCCAAAGTAATCTTAAGTAAAAAGAACAAAGCTGGAGACATCACATTACCTTACCTCAAATTATACTACAAGCTGTAGTAACCAAAGAAACATGGTACTGGTACAAGAGCAGATACATGGACCAATGAAACAGAATCCAGAATCCAGAAATAACCCCAAGTACCTACAAACAATTGATCTTTGACAAAGCAGAAAAAACATATACTGAGGTATATCCTTTCTTTTTTTTTTTTTTTTTTTTTGAGTTGGAGTCTCACTCTGTCGCCCAGGCTGGAGTGTAGTGGCCGCTCCCGGCCACCGCATAGCTGCTGTGCTCCAGCTATCCTTCCGCCTCAGCCTTCCAAGTAACTGGAACTACAGGCGCGCGCTACCACACCTGGCTAATTTTTGATTTATTGTAGTGATGAGGTCTCGCCAAGTTGCCCAGGCGGGTCTCAAACCCGCGGGCTCAGGCAATCCATTCACCTCAGCCTCTCAAGGTGTGGGATTACAGGCTGAGCCACTGAGCCCGGCTGAGGTATATCCTATTCGACCAATTGTGCTGGGAAAATTGAATAGTTACATGCAAAAAAATGAAGTGATCCCTATCTCTCCCCATATGCAAAAATTAACTCAAGATGGGTCAAAGACTTAAATGTCAGTTATGAAGCCATAAATATCATAGAAGAAAACCTAGGAAAAAAATCTCATGGACATCAGCCTAGACATAAATTTATAGCTAAAACCCCAAAAGTAAATGCAACTGAAACAAAAATAAATAAGTGGGACTTAATTAAATCGAAACACTTCTGCACAGCAAAATAAATAATCAACAGAGTAAATAGGCAACCTACAGAATTGGAGAAGATATTTGCAAACTGTACATCTGACTAAGGACTAGTATGCAAAATCTACAAAAAATTCAAACAAATAAGCAGGGAAATGCAAATAACCACATGACAAAATGGGCATATGACATAAACAGACATCTCTCAAAAGAATATATACAAATGGCCAACAAACATATGACAAAATGCTCAACATCATTCATCATCAGGTAAATGCAAACTAAAACCACAATGAGATATTACTTTATACCAGTCCAAATGTCTATTATTAAACATTAAAAAAAATAGATGCTGGTGCAGGTGCAGAGAAAAGGGAACACTTATACCCTGTTGGTGGGAGTATAAATTAGTACAGCCTCTATGGAAAGCATTTGGAGATTACTCAAAAAATCCAAAGCAGATCTGCCATTTGATCCAGCAATCTTGCTACTAGATATCTACTTTAAGGAAGAGAGGTCATCATATTAAAAAGACACCTTCCCCCTGCATGTTCATTGCATCACAATTCGCAATTGCAAAGATGTGAAATCAACCTAAATGCCCATCAGCCAATCAGTGGATAATGAAAAGGTGGTATATGTACATAGGCACCAAGGAATACTATGCAGCCGTAAAAAAGAATGAAATTGTGTCCTTTGCAGCAACATGAATGGGGCTGGAGATCATCACCCTAAGTAAACTAACTCAGAAACAGAACACCAAACACTGCATGCTCTTACTCATATGTGGGATTGGGTGGTCACAAAGATAGAAATAATAGACGCTGTGAATATCAATAAGGGGGAGCGTGGGAGGGGGCTTAGGCCTCAGAAACGACTTACAGGGTGCAATGTTCACTATCTGATGAATGGACTCCTGAGACCCAATCCCCACCACTATACGATATGTTCATGTAACAAATACTCATGTATGTCCTCTGCATCTAAAATTTAAAAATTACAGAAAAGATTACTGGGTCAGGGTCACACCAGTCTTGGGCTAGCCATGGCTCTACTTCTTATTACTTTGGGAATAAACCCTCAAAGTCTCTTATTTTTCATCTGTAGTGATAACAATGGCATCCACATGGCAGAAACTGTAGTGCTCATTAAACAGCTCACATGTTTCCCTAATTTCCCAAGGCCCTGTTTAGTTTTTGTGGTCCATCTTATTATTTCTGGCCAAAAGTGTGTGAAGAATATTAGAACATGTCAATTCTGGTCTGATACAGGTTATAAAAGATATGCGTTCTCCACACTTTGCTTCCAACTACAGACAAAAGCTCCAAGAACATAGCAATGGAGAGTGGCAAGATGGGAACAACTGATCAGGGAAACTACAACAAACTATGATATAAACAAGGAATAAGGCTTCCTTTGTTAAGCTGCTAAGATTTCACAGTTTATTTATTACTGCAGTATAACCTGCCCCGTTCTGCTTAATATAACCTATTTTCTGAAATTTTGAGAATTAAGGTAGATAAGGAATCTTTTTAGTTCAGTGTCTGGCATGTAGCAGTATTCAACATGCTGTGGTTATTATTACTATTACTACTGTTATTATGGCTACATGATTACTATAAATATTAGCAATACCAATATCAATAGTAGTACCAATTACGGTGGAAATCATTATTTTTTAAAATCTGGATTTCTCTCTCTCTGTCTCTCTCTGTCTCTCTCCCTTTTATTTTGAAGCCATTTCTGACCCACAGTGCTATCTGCTTGGTAGGAGAAACTCATAGAAGTTAAGAGATAGAAAGTAGTTGTGTTTTACACATGAAACTTGTGGAGAAAATCTCTCTGGAACCAGCACTGAGAGCCCAGATCACGGTCCCCTCTGCTTGCTCCTTCACAGAAGCTTGGAACTGACTTCCTAGTAGTTGATAGTGAAATTTAGACTTTTGTGCTCTTGCTATATCCTCAAATGCCTCTGAAAATTAAGCATATTTTTTAAAAATCAAGAAAATAGCTCAAAAAGAGGGAAAAAATCATAAGCCATGTTTCATTAAGATTTCTTGGAAGAGATTTTATCCCTTCAAAGTGTTTCTTATACAAGAAGCTAAGCATTTATATGGGTATCTCAAGAGAGCATATGGCAAAAAGGCTGGGTCACTAGCAGGGAGTATTCTGAGCTCATATTTATATGGTTCAAGCCTGGGAAGTCAGTTTGGAAGCTAGCTCAGTGATAAATTATCCACACACATGCTCCCATCTCCAAACACAGCATTTTTCATTACATTGGGCAGTTAATAAATATTATCTATTTTATTAATGAAGGGCAGTGCCTTTCACTCAGATGATTTTATTATGGAAAAGTACACAGTTTTTTTTTTTTTAAACCTCATTTTGGAATCTTTCTGAGATACTTGGTCATTTGAGGAAAATAAACATTAAACCACAATACCCAAGACCTAAAAATATATTAAGCAGCACTTCTTAAACAAATTGGTTTCCTTTGCATTTTCTTTTTTTAAAAATTTATTTATTAATTAAAAGACGCTGGGTACAATTCAGGGTTAGGTATACAAACATTGATCATGCCCGTACCTGTGTTGATGAGGTATGCCCCTCCCTCCCCTAGCAGTTTCCCTCAACTGCCAGACCAGCCCCCCTCCCCTGATAGTTTTCCACTACTGCCAATTGCTTTCTTATAACATTATAATTGTTCAGGGTCACCTTATGAGTGAGAACATATGGAACTCACTTCTTTGTTTCTGTGATAAATCACTGAGTATGATAGACTACAAATCCATTCAATTTGCTGCAAAGTCCATATATTTGTCCTTCTTTATGGCTGCATAATATTCCATTGTGTATATATACCACATTTTTTTTTAATCCAGTTCAGCTTTGATGGGCAACATGGTTGGTTCCATGTTTTTGCTATTGTGAATAGAGCTGCAACAAACATACGTGTGCAGGTATCTTTTTCATAGAATAATTTGAGTTCCTCCGGGTATGTTCCCAATAGGGAAATTGCTGGGTCATATGGAAGGTCAATTTCTAGTTCTTTCAGAAATCGCCACACTGTCTTCCAAAGAGGTTGTACTAGTCTGCATTCCCACCAACAGTGTAGAAGCATTCCTTTTTCTCCACATCCTTGCCAGCATGTTGTTGCTTGTTTTATTAATGATGGCCATTCTTACAAGGATTAGGTGGTATCTCAATGTAGGTTTGATTTGCATGAGTGAGGCTGAGCGCTTTTTCATGTGTCTGTTGGCTGCCCATATATCTTCTTTTGAGAAGTGTCTATTCATGTCTTTTGCCCACTTTTTAAAGGGGTTGTTTGTTTTTTCCTTTTGGTGCATTTGAGTTCCTTGTAGATCCTAGATGCTAGACCTTTGTCAGATATACAGTTGGCAGATATTTTTTCCCATTCTGTGGGCTGTCTCCCTGCTCTCTTGATGATTTCTTTTGCTTTGCAGAAGCTCGTTAATTTGATGAGGTCCCACTTGTCTACCTGATTTCTTAAGGTATTGGCCTTTAGGGTTCTGATTAGGAATTGGTTCCCAGTTCCAATTTCCACAAGGGTGTCTCCTGCGCTTTCTAAGATTCTTATGGTTTGAGGTTTTACATTTAGGTCTTTGATCCATTTAGAGTTAATTTTTGTGTATGTTGATAGGTAGGGGTTCTGTTTCAATCTTCTGCATGTGGTCAGCCAGTTTTCCCAGCAGCATTTACTGAATAGGTTCTCCTCTCCCCAGTGGTTGTTGTTGGAGGCTTTGTCAAAGATGAGTTGGTTGAGGAATTGAGGCTTTGCTTCTAGAATCTCTATCCTGTTCCACTGGTCTATATGCCTGTTCTTGTACCAATACCAGCCTGTTTTGACTACTGTAGCCTTCTAGGCCACATTTTCTTAAGCTTTCGCCCCCTCCCCTCCCTTGGGAAGGTGAATCTCTCCTCTCTCTCTCTCTCCAATTTACTTTTAAATACATTATATTTTCTAATCTAACTTCTGTGCAATTCTTTGCACCTCTCAAGCAGTATTGGATTGCGCACCAGACACCCCACATCCCCAGCGGGCCTGACCTAACATTCCAGAGGCCCTGCTGGGAGTGTGCCCCAACACAAGGTTCCTGTCTTTGGGACTTTATCTGTTTTTAAAGCTCACCTACACCAAATCCCTTAAAAGACTTACTGAGAAATAAGAACACCCCACCTTAGAGCAGGGCTATAGGAACCGGTGTCTCAGGAACCACTTTTGTGCTGAAAACGGGGAGCAAAACTCAACTTATCCTTTTGAAATATCACAGAAACATTGTCAGCCTTTCCTGAAAGCCTCATGACCATACAAACTTCTGTTCTTTTCCTTTTGGTCTGAGACAAGTAGTGTGGTATGGCCTGGTTCCAGCAGAAATACCAATGTGGTCACTGGCATCCCAGGCCCTAGTTTGAATATCACCATTAAAATAATCTGCCACTATCTTTCTTTTCCCCAGTAGACCAGCCACTCCACAAGAGCCAAGACCATTCATCTGTGACCTCAGATCCAGAAAAATGCCCAGCACAAAGGAGATATTCAGTCTGTGTGATAGAGACCCTCCGAAGTCTGTCCACATTGTCACAGCCCCTAGAGAAGGGCATGGCAAGGACCCAAGCGCTCCTGCACATTCCTGAACAATATTCCTGAGAGCTAATCAAAGGTGGCCTCCCCTTATCTCCTAGGCACTCCCAGTAAATAGCTGCAGGGATCCTTGACATCCCTGCAGTCTATGCCTCATCAACCGAAAGATGCAGATCTCCTTTTACACCCTTTTTCTGTGTGGTTAGAAGTTTGAATAACATAGTATCAATGTCATAGTAAGCCTTGTGATTTATGTAACTTTTGTATCAATGTAATCGTCAGTTTTGTGATTTGTATAACTCTGGTGTAATGCAAGATGTCTTAGGCCCTTTAAGGCAAGTTTGATTAATGCTTCTGCCGGGCCCTACTGATAAAAGCTATGAGCTACCTCTGGTACCTGGCACCAGGAGGTCTGGACTGAAAAACGTCACTATCGATGAATGTGGCTGAAACTCAAGTGCTGTACAATGCTCTGCTAGTCACGTGGCTAATGTCTAGGCACTAACAACTCTGGACTATAAGAGTGAACTGTAAAAGCCTAGAGGGTGAGCAGAACCATTTTAGAAAGACCTGGAGTCTGACTCTGCTCCCTGGATTTGAACTCAGAAATCAACTTCTCTCTACCAGTTCCCTGCCCCTTTGATTTATGGGTATCAAGGGGAGCACCAAGCATTGCTCGGACCATAACATATGGATTAAAGAATGAATGAATTCGGAGTGTCACGACAGTCAAATCTGAGAAAAGGTCTGAAAGGAGAGAGTCGGGTATCAGAGACTGTAGATGCTTGGGGTTTCTCACAGAGCAAAACTAGAATTTCTAGGGAGAAGGAGAAGTTGGTAGGGCAGGATGTGGTCAAGAATAGTCAGCAGGTCTGGCTGGTGGCGTTAGATATAGACATTATGAAATATGCAAAACTAATTATTGCTTAATCAGGAAGTCCTGGTTGACATACAGGAAATCCAGGGTAATTAGGCAGAGAACCAGGATAATTCGAGGTTAAGGATGATAGCTAAAATTTTTTTTTTTTCCTGATAAACCAGCTGCTTTGCAGAGACCCGTGGGTCAATTCCTTTGATCTTTCTTTCCTTACAGCTCTTTTTCTTTTCTTTTTTTATTTTTTGAGTTGGAGTCTCACTCTTGTCGCTCAGGCTGGAGTGCGGTGGCATGCTCACGGACACCACAGCCTCGACCTGCTGGGCTCAGGCAGTTCTTCTGCTTCAGTCTTCCAAGTAGCTGGGACTACAGACGCATGCCACCATGCCTGGCTAGTTTTTGTGATTTATTGTAGAGATGAGATCCCACCAGTTTGCCCAGGCTGTTCTCGAACCCATGGGCTCAGACAATCCTCTTACCTAGGCCTCCCAAAGAGCTGGGATGACAGGTTGAGCCACCGCGCTCGACCCCTTACAGCTCTTTCTAAGGGTAGGGTCCTCCTTGTCTTGAAGGAATCATCTTTAAGGCAGGTGAGGCCATAACAGCACTCTCAGCCACAACAAAGGAAGAAATCTTGAGGCCATCTTCTTCAGAATCATGAAGGTCCTCGCTGAGATAAACATGCACTGCTAATGGCTCCTTGAATAACTGAGACACAATCTTGTTCATTATAGATTAATTTTTGTTGTCCTATTTCTGGATTTCACAAAACTTTACAATGTGTTATTGTTGCTGTTGGGTTTGGAGGACTGACACAAGGTTGCCAACATCTCTTTTACCAATCAAGCAGGAATGGAGTGATATACTAAAGGTCAGCGTTGCCCAAAAGGGAACAGTAAGTCACGTTACACTCATACGTGTATTTTGCACTGCCCTCGTTTTCTCATGTTGCCCTAGACCACTGAGAGCACTATCTTTGCTTCTGTACCCATGTATTGGCTTAAAGTTGCTAGAACGAAGAATGGAAAATGGTTAGGTGGGCAGCAACGACAAACCCTAAGACTTTAGTCAACCCTAACAAGGACCCAGCAAACAGATACAGTGTTAACTGTCTGGAGTTAACCACCCTCTTAAAAGGACGTTGCCTTTATAAAAGGCAGAGGAACCCTTCCGTTGCCCTGGAGTTGTCAGACCACGCCTGGAGCACTCCGATGAAGAGCTCTTTGCCAAACCTGAGTGTGCCCCCAAATTAACCCTCAGGGTGACAGGAGGGTTTGTACCAACTTTATACCATAAACAAGGACTTTAGAGCTGATAGAAGTCGTGGGTGTATTTGCAGAGGTGACAGGAATGGTTGTTAAAGGGTATATGGTTTCAAGTGTCTGCCTCGTTCACAAGCCACTTCTCCAGGAACCTTCCTCAGAGGTGTCAGGGGCCTGCCTTTTCCCCAGCAACTAAATTATGACCTCGTTTCTCCAGTCATGATTGATCAAACCCAGGCCAGTCAGTTCTTCCTCGGAGTTTGGAACTGGAACTGGCTAAGGGAGTGTCAAGACTTCTACCGGAAAGAGCTTTTCAAAGTTGAAGAGGCTTCTCAAAGAGCAAATGGGTGTCCCTCACCAGCATCCAATCTCTTCTTGCCTATTGCCCTCTGAAGTAGAGAGACGGGCCAGCCATTTGCCAGGGTTTTTGGCCTAAGGGATTCATACATTAGAAAATGACTTAGATCAGATAAAACCCCTAAAGAACCTACAAACTCTGAGAGGCTGTAGTTTGAGATGATGTCAGGTGATTTCATGGGTGGATGATTTTATTTTAATGCTTATGTTGATTAGTTTCTTTTCATGCATTTCAGTAAAAGAAAAATACTTCTAGGACACCAAACTCATAAAATCATGAATGTTGTTTTTTAAAAATCCTAATCTTTTTAACTAAGAAAAAGATGGGTTTAATGAAGAATATCACATAAATAATAGCCAGAAAATAAGGGGAAAAACCACGATAATGAGTCTCAAAGGGGGATCAACTATCCCCGAAAGCTTTTCACCAAAAAACTGAAGTGTTAATAATCATTGATAATATTAGCAACACAAATGTACACAAAAGACACCAAACAGCGAAAGCTATGAAGGCATCAGGCTTTAAGAAACCAACTTAGATGCCTTAGAGAGTAAGTAATAATAACTAACATTTGTTGAGTGGTTAGGCCCATCAGGCATCATTTAAATGCTTTATGAATATTAACTTAACTCATTTGATTGGAACGACTTTACAGAGTAGGTAATCATTGTGGTTGTTATGCCCATTTCCCAGATAAGTTTGCCGAGATGGGGAGGTTAGTAATTTGCCCATTTGCCCACTTACTTCCATCAGTAAGACACAGAGAATCTGCTTTTTCTTTAATAAGTCCTACAGCCTAGCCTGCTTATTTTGATTTGAACTGGATTTGGGTTTCTGAGTGCTATATTTTATTCATTTATAACTCCTCAGTGGTAGAACAATGCTTGGCACATGTGAGAAAAATGAACTAAAAAATAAATGAGCGAATACAGGAATAGGCGCGATGATGGTAGCAGTTTAAAACGACCCTAATATTTTCTCCATATTTGGCTATTTTCCATTTAGACAAATCAATCAAAATACTGAACGGAAGTCCCAGGTCAAAGAGTTCCCTCTTCTCACAGACTGGCTGTGGCCACAGGTGAGGACTTGGCAAACCTTCAGTTTCGCTGCTCAGAAACCATGATGATGTGAGCTGAGGGTTTGACCTGCCTCCAAGGCCTTAAAAAGACCACTTTGCCCGCTGATGTCCCATGGCCCTTTCAGCTTGACTGCCCATTGCTGTAATAGTTCTCTTTTCTCATTTAAGAATGTTTACAAGGGCCAGGAATGGTGGCTCACACCTATGATGCCAGCACTTTGGGAGGCCGAGGCGACAGGAGTGCTTAAGCCCAGGAGTGCAAGACCAGCCTAGGCAACCTAAGAGTTTTTCTTTACAAGAAACGAAAAATCAGCTGGGTGTGGTAGCATGTTCCTGTAATTCCAATTACTTGGAAGGCTGAGGTAGGAGAAAGCTGCAGTGAGCAGTGACCGTGCCACTGCACTCTAGCCTGGGGAACAGAGTGAGACACCAATTTTCAAAAAAGTGTTTCCTGGATGATAATCTTTTCAGCAGTCCGTTCTCCCACCAAGCACAGGTGTCTCCGTTTCACAGTGCTGCCTGGAACATGGACAGAGGGTGAAGAAAGGGGAAAAGGGACAGTGGCACTAAGTCCTGTCTTGTGCAAGCCAAGTAATGCCTCCAGAACTTCAGAGAACAGGGATCTCAAGTTGAGGCTCTTTGCTGTAATGCGAGTAGAGTATTTCCTGCCTTCTAAGTCGTCTGCTGTCCTTGGCAGCCTATGGGTACGTGTTTCAGGAGCAAATATGAGCCTTTAATCTTTTCAAAGAGTGAGTTATAGGCTCTTCTATTATGGTCTTACCCAGGGCAAAAGAAATCCTTCGTTCTACCACCTCCTCTACATACTTCTCCGCCCTGCCTAAATTATGTATAAACTACAGCAGGCAGGGCATTTCCTGCTTACACAATGTGTGGCTGTACTTGGCAATTATTAAATCAACATGTGACTCAAGCACAAATATGAACTTTTATCCCCTTGGCATTTAAAGAAGACAAGTCTCTTCGTGGAGCCCAAGGATGTTGGTCATGTTATGGTCATGCTGATCTATAAAAGAAAATAAACTTTAATAATTCATCACATGGTTTCTCTGCTACCTCCGATTTCCCACCCACGGACAGGGGGAGAGAGAAAATGGGGACAGGCGATACCACGTGGGGCCACACAGGTTGCAGCAGGGTCAGTCAGGAGGCAGAAGGAGTGAGGGGAAAACGCAGGCAAGTGTCTTTACCGTGTGGTTCTACGGGAAGGAATTGGGCAAAGAAGGGTAACAGGCCGAGGACTGGCCAGTTTGGGTAATGCCAACGAGCTCTGGGGTGTGGGATTGTCTGATGCCTGGCCTTGGGCTTATTAGGGCAGAGAGGGTGCCTTGGTAAGTGAGAGCCCAGTAAAGGAGATGGTTAGGGTATAGGCTCTGGGTCAGTTAGTTTGCATATGAGTGCACTCCAAAGTGAGTAATTTACTGTCTCTAGAAATTTTGGCTAGGCCTTGTAGGGCCAGTCTCTCCGGGGCAGCAAGGTCCCATGTGTCTGAGCATCAGAAATAAAGAAGAATGAAAAGGCATGCTTTCACCAGGAGAATATCTTAAAAACAGCATGTTTCTGTTAGTGAGCAAATGAACCAAGAGATGACATCTCAACAGAAAGAACTCAGTAGATGATGGAAATATATCTTTAATGTACCGGAAAGGAATAACTGCCTCCCTAAAAATTATACGTTCAGAGAAAATATGCTTCCAAAAGGAATCCCAGATAAACATTTTCAGACAAATGAAAACTGTGAGAATTTTTCACTGCAAAGGAAACAGTAAAGGGAGTACTTCAGACAGAAAAAAAGTGAATCCAGATAGATGCACACATATGTAGAAAGAATAAAAAATAACTTAGAGGATAAATAAATTAATCAAAATGAATTTTGACTGTATAAAACAGTGCTGATGAAGTTTTATGGGACATACACACACTGTATACATGTAAGCAAACATATAACTTAATATGTATTTTAAAACATATGTCAGCAATGCCATAAAAGCTAGGCGGGACAAATGGGTTTAAAGTGTTCTAAGGTTATTTCTTTCTCCCAAAAATTCAATGAGATTTTTTTTTCTTTTCTCTTTTTATTTTTGCAGGGGGTGAGAATGAGAAATTAATAACTAATTATAAAACGTGGATAAAAATGCAAAGGGTCAAGAATAGCAGATAACTTTAACTTTTCTAAGTTTTACCATGAAAAGTATCAAACACACAAATGCTGACAGAACAGTCTCAGAGAACTTTCGCCCATCTTTAGCAGTTTTCAGCTCGTGGTCACTATTGCGTTGTCCATGCCCCACTCACGGCCTCTTCATGCGATTGACTTGAGCCCTCAGGGCCTGCTTGGGCCCAATTCTGCGCAAACCGCTCCGCTGGATGGTGGAGCGCGGCCCAACTTCACCGCTTGGTGGGTTGGGCAACGCTAGTTTGCCTTGGACAGCCAAGGTCACATGGTAGTGGGCAGCCCGTGGTCTAGTGTTGGCTGTTGAGGCCAGTAGCAGGCCGAGTTGCCTCTCCAAAGGACAGGAGCTGCCCGTGGCTGCCGGCAGGGCCTGGCTCCAAAGTCTCAAAGGCCGGTGCCGTGACTCGCCTGCGGGGCCGGAGGCGCCACGCAGCATCCCCACCGGCCACCGACGCTTCAAGCACCGCGGGTCCGCGGGACCGAGCAGCTCGCACAACGGCCTGGACACGTGGCCGGGCCTTCTCTCGACCTGGGTTCCAATCAGACCGCAGCTTCTCCGTCACTTGAAAAATGGGCTGAGTAACAACCCAGCCGAAGAGTGTGTTGCCTCGAGATCCATGCGGACCCACCAGGCACTGTGCCATGTTCCAGGGCCAGATGCAACGATTCTATCCTTCACCTCAGAAGGGACATCTTGGCGTGGCCCACACCACTGGATCCCTAGAAATTCCACGGAGGCAGAAGGTCCCCAACTTCTTTTTTTTTGAGTTAGAGTCTCACTCCGGCACCCAGGCTGGAGCACAGTGGCACACTCACGGCCACCCCAGCATCAACGTGCTGGGCTCCAGCGATCCTTCTGCCTCAGCTTTCCAAGTGGCCGGAACTACAGGCACGCCTTAGCTACCACACCGGGCTAGTTTTGTAAAATTTATTGTAGAGATGAGGTCTCGCCAAGTTGCCTGGGCTGGTCTCGAACCCGCAGGCTCGGGCAGTCCACTCGCCTCGGCCTCCCAGAGTGCTGGGATGACAGGCTGAGCCACCGTCCCCAGCTTCTGATCAGCTTCACTTCCCTCCCTCTGGCACCCAAGGGTCTCACCAGGAAGTCTGGCGTAGTTGCACTCGGCACTCACCAGGTCCGGTCGGAATAATGTCAGCAACGTGGAGACCAGGACGAAGAGGTGGTCAAGGTCCCTGAGAACTAAGTTGTGACATAGAGTGGAGAGCTGATATCGCCTGAGACTGAAGGCGCATTGCTGGCTTATCAGCCGAAAGCAAACCACCCTGGTGTGCCTCATGGGCGGTGTGAAGAAAAAGCATCTGCAAGATCACTGACTGTGTATCAAGTATCAGGAGGTATGTGGATTTGCTCACCAATGAAATCACATCTGGTACAGCAGCTGCCGTTGGAGTCAGCACTTGGCTGGGACTGCGGTGTCCGCTGCCGTTTTCCAAGATCCGCCTGCCTTCTGCATGGGCCCAACAGGAGAGCTGAAGGGGGATGTGGTGAAAACACGACCTCTGTATCCTTCAAGTCCTCGACGCGGTGATCTCTACAACCCCTCCGGGGATGCACTGCTGCTTCCGGTGTGCTATCTTCCCAGGCAGAGGCAGTTCCGCGGCTTCCAGTTGGCCTTTCTGCCATGATAGCTTTCTCCCTGCAGGTCAGGGAACCAATGTGGGGAGTCTTCCAGCTGTTCAATGTGTCTATTCCAAGTATGTGTTCTAGAACTGAGGAAACAACCAGGATGGACTCAGGGACCCACTGGAAACGCGGTGAGGTGAACCTGAGCTGAAACTCCACTGATCCCTTGGCCTCCATGAGCCTTCTGTCAGGGAGAAAACACAGGCTGCTTTCTCCTCTGCTCTCACACCATAAAAACAATCCACACAAAAGATTCCTGTGACCAAATGTGCGAGGATTTCTCCCCACTGACAAGCAAGCAATCAATTCTGCACCAACTTAGCACCCTTCAGTCCAGCTCTGATGCTGCCTGCCTGGAGGCGGAAACCACAGGGTGAGTGCTCAGTCCCAAGACTGAACCCCCTCAGATGCTAGTCCCAAGTCCAGGCCTCTGGAACCCCTGACTGACTGTCTTCAAAACGGGGTTCCCACAACCCCCTCTTCAGGTTCAATTAATTAGCTACAGAGACTCAGAGAACTCGGGGGAACACTCACCAGTGTGCTATAAAGGACATTACAAAGGGCTTGGATAAAGAGATGTGCAAGGTGTGGGGGAAGGGAAGGGGGGCAGAGCTTCCATGCCCCCCCCCCCCCCGTTTATACCATCTTCCAGGAGCCATCATGCTTTTGTGTGGCTCTCGGGAAGCTCCCTGGGCCTTTTTGGAGAGGTCATTAGATAGACGTGATTGAAAGCATGAACAATGGCGTAGAAATTTGCTTGGGCCAAAAGGATGTGATCTAATACTAATAGACTGGGTGAGGATACCCAGCAAGGTCTGTCAGTTCCGATTCTTCTTGACCTGTCTCTGCAGCACTTCTTCCTTCTACTATGTGGGTCAGGACCTTCTCTGGCATGGGGGGGTCTTATGACCTCCTACAAAACAAGGTAGGTCAATTTCTACACAGACAGAAAAAGCGGAGATTTATGACTGGCTTTGAGGAAAGGGGGTTCTGGTTTCTATGACTCACCTTTGGGAAGAGGGACTCTAGTTTCCATGGTTATCCTTGGGGGAAAAGGAGGGGTCAGAGACAGGAGGGCAGGAGAAGGTAAGAGAGAAATGTGTGCTTAAAGGTCTAAAGTACTCCAATATCATAACAAAAGACTATGACAAGGCCTATGAGAGTTGTGAGCCAAGAACTGTGAATAACACATTATATAGCACTAGGCCTGACAATTAGTTTTGTGAACTCATCCTAAAAAAGTGCTACATGCCTCATTGTTGAATGTCACTATGGCCACCTTCAAAGTTCCTCCCTTGGGAAGCTATGTACTGATGCTAGCACCTAGTCCGCCCGTCAAAGCAACTTTAGAACTCTTCGACATCAGAGCTGTCATTGCGAGAATGCTGGAGTTTGAATCAAACACTAAATTTCTTGTTAAACTTGGCAAGAGTGAAAGTGGAATCAGGGACATGTTAGTCCAAGTTTATGGGGATAATGTCACGAAGAAAAAGGCAGTGTACAAATGGATTAAGTGTTTTTCTGAGGGAAGAGAAAGCATCACTGATGAAGGATGCTAGTAATGAGTCAGGATGGCTAGTAATGAGCAGAACTGATGAAAACATTGCAAAAATATGTCAATTTATGTGTCAAAATCGTTGGTTGACTGTGGCAACACAGCAGACCAAATAAACATAGATAGAGAAACATTAGGAAAATCTTTACTGAAAGTCTTGGCATGAGAAAGGTGTGTGCCAAAATGGTCCCAAAGGAGCTCTTGCATCACGACTGTGCACCAGCTCACATAGCACTGTCTGTGAGGGAGTTTTTAGCCAGTAAACAAATAACTGTATGGAACACCCTCCCTATTCATCTGATCTGGCCCCCAGTGACTTTTTTCTTTACCTGAAGATAAAGAAAATATTGAAAGGAAGCCATTTTGATAACATTCAGGACATCAAGGGTAACACAACGACAGCTCTGATGGCGCGCACACACACACACACACACACACACGCATCATAATAATATCACAACCCCCTATTCTAAGTGGGGGGCTACAGTGATGTTTTGGATCTCCTGGAACCAATGTCAGTTCAGAGCCAGTGCCTAGTAAATCCCAAAAGGTCTGATTTTATTTTCCCATTGCACAGTTACTTTGGTAAAAGGCTGTAAGTCCCTTTGGGGAAGGCTGGGATAAAGATTAGCAATATAATTTTTTGGTAATGTACTGGGTTCCTTCCTCAAGGAGATCCATCCTCCACTTCACTCAAGGGGCTCTGGATCAATAGACTGGCTGAAGTGTGGAAACTGATTTTTTAAAAAGTCATGTTTTTATGACTCAGGTGAGATTTTTGTTCACTTGACCTAATTTTTTGCTTATGCAAATTGAGTAATAATTTAATAGTACTCTCATCTATTTTGCTGCTAGGAACACCATTACTAAGTCACTAATGCCATAGGCCTGCACGAGGCTAACTATTGTTAACTGCTGCTTTGACTTTGCTGTCCATTACAGTATCTGCACCCAACTTGCTTTTGGCAGTTGAGTGCCATTATGTGGCCACTGACGTGCTGGGATCCAATTACTCCCATTTTATTTATGTTTTCCAGTCAAATAGCTGTGGTTCCTACGTTAAGGTCTGACCTATAGAAGAGAGCAATCACAAAGTTCTTCAAGGATGCTGGGCTACTTTCACAAATTTATTTCTCATAGTAATGATGAAAGGTAGGTCTTCTGGATCTTTCCAGTGTAGGTGAATAGGTCTTTTTTTTCTTTTTTTTTAAGTTGGAGTCTCACTCTGTTGCCCAGGCTGGAGTACAGTGGCATGCTCACCGCCACCCCAGTGTCGACCTGCTTGGCTCAGCCTTCCAGGTAGCCAGAACTACAGGTGTGCACTACCATGCCCAGCTAATTTATTTATTTATTTATTGTACAGACAAGGTCTCATCAAGTTGTCTGGACTGGTCTCGAACCAACGGGCTCAGGCAATCCGTTCACCTCAGCGTCCCAAAGCACTGGGATTACAGACTGAGCCACCGAGCTAAGCAGGTCTTAAATGGCAAATTCACGCTAATGTTTTGGTATTTCTGTGCTATTCTTTGAACGTGTCACTCAAATTTCAGGTGTTGGAAACTTAATCCCCAAATTCATATGCTGATGGTATTTGGAGGTGGGTTATGTGGGAAGTAATCACGATTAGTTAGGTCATCCAGGTAGAACCTCCATGACAGGACGGGTGACTTTATTAAAAGAGGAAGAGATTCCTGAGCTGACACACTCCTGCCCTCTCACCATGTGAGACAGATCTTTCTATGTTACCCATGCTGACCATTCTCCTGTCTCAGCCTCCCAGGTAGCTGGGACTACAAGTGTGTGCCCCCATGCCTAGCGGCAAGAGGTCTCAAATGACCTGCCTGAGTTTACCAGGGGGAACACCAAAAAAAAACAAAAACAAAAAACTGAATTATCTTTTTGGAGGATGGGCTTCTTGTAGCATACTCAGAATTTGTTCCTCCAGATCAAACAGTCAACCAAAGTGTTTATCTGGAAGTTTTGAGAAGGTTGTGTACTGATTTGCAGAAGAAAACGACCTGAGTTGTGGCAAACAGGTGACTGGTTCTTCCACCATGACAATGCACCTGCCCACACCTTAAAACTGTGATTTCACAGTCATGATGTGTTAACATATGTAAAGTGCTGGCATATCTTGTGTTCTGTTTGCTATGGTGACCTTGGTGATGATGAGATGAATTTTGTGTCAATCTTAAGAAAATAATAATAGTGGAGGCAGTACACAGAGATGGCAAAAATCAAGAACCAATTTTATGATTTTTGGTTCTTTGTCTTTTTTTTTGAGTTGGAGTCTCACCCTGTCGCCCACATGCAGCCTTGACCTACTGGGCTCAGGCGATCCTTCCACCTCAGCCTTCCAAGTAGTTGGAACTACAGACACATGCCACCACGCCTGGCTAGTTTTTGTGATTTATTGTAGAGACGAGGTCTTGTCAAGTTGCCCAGGCTGGTCTCAAGCCTGTGGGCTCAGGCAATCCTCTCGCTTCAGCTTCCCAAAGTGCTGGGATTACAGGTTTGACTTTTGGGTCTTAATAAAGTTGGAGAACTACTAAACCTTTCAACACCTTTATAATAGTACAAGCTTTGAAACTGTCCAGAATTGGGTTAGGTCATGTGAAATTGTCGTTTACTAGATATGGTCAAATATTGAAAATGTTGTGTGGTTCAACCTAAGAGTCCAAGCCTCCTTCTGTGCTTATGTTTGTGAGAATTCGGGCAAGTTGCTTAACCAGGCGAAGAGCAAATGGTCTTGCTCTTTGTCCATGTTGGCTATGACGGCTCCTTTGGCTGTCAATCCGAGTCCTGCACCATGCAGCACATCCTGCTCTGCGTGGGCTTGGAGAAGGCCCGTAGTGGTTCTATCCGCTGACCACAGGCATGGCTATGAAAGTGTCTTCCAGATGCTATTTTCCAGACCAAAGTACTTAGTGGTCACTTCTGCAGGTCTCCCCCGGCCACCCCGCACTGAGGGCGCTATGAACAACTGGGGACAATCTTTTCCACTCATGACAGCCCCAAATCTTGACCCAATGTTGGGGAAGCTAACCCTCACTCTCTCCAATCAGGTTTGGCTTGCCTTTATCAAGTCACAGTCTAGGTCCCCACAGCTATTCTACATACTATCGTTACGTTACTACTGCACAAATAAAAAGGCGGGGGAGGCTGTCATCCTATCACGTGACAACTTCTGCCCTGAAACACACACAAAATTAACCATACCCCTTCATCTAAAACAAGAGCCCCAAGCTGAGAATACTGAGGCTGGGCTATTCTACCTATAAAGAGATGCAGAAAGGAAAAGGGGACTTTTTTCCGTGATCTTTTTGTATTGGAGAGAACTTGACTAACTGATATCTGACAGTATCCTGCCACCTGGACCTTTCTCGGTTAGTCTTGGAGCGCTGTGAATAGAAAACTGTTTCAAGCATTGCTGGGCAGACATCAGTTTGGCCAGTGAGTCTCATGCACAGGTAGTTACTCTTCTTTGGGAAGAGCAAGGGTGTGAGTTGCCAAATCCAAACCAACTGGAGAGGCAGAACTTGAATGCATTCCACGTTTTGCACGCTAGATAAGAAAGACATCTGGAAAGTGATTACATGTTCCTGATGAGCAGTTAATCAATTTTGTTCCCTGTTGGAGAGCAGCTAGCTATTAAGAAATCACAGTTCAAAATAATAGAATCTTTTTTTAGATTGGAAAATAAAGTTTATTTAAAACGTAGGAAAGAGTGGACTCACTTCTCAAGGGAGAGAAGAGGCCAGACGCTGGAAGGAAACCTGGCCTAGGTCAACAATCTTAGAATGAACAGTGGAAGTCACCTGACTTTTACATATACAGTATCACAGACCAGATGATATTGCCAACATACACTGATGAAACTTTTAAAAGGCCCTCAATGTTCTGCTGGGAATTTTATCTACTTCTTTCTAGAATAACTCCTCTCTTACTCTTTCTTTCTTTACTTTTAATTTTTTTTATTTTAAAGATGTAGAGTACAATTCAAGGTTAGGTATACAAATGCTCATTATGCAGGTAACCTTGTTGATGAGGTGTGCCCCCCCCTGCCCTGGCAGTTTCCCACTACTGCTAATCCCTTTCTTAGAGTATTACGATAATTGTTCAAGGTCCGCTTAGGATTGAGAACATGTGATACTCAGTTCTTTGTTTCTGTGAAAGATCACTCAGTATTATAGACTCTGAGTCCATCCAGGTTGCTGTGACGTTCATGATTTTGTCCTTCATTATGGCTGCGTAATATTCTATCATGTATATGTACCACATTTTTTTTTTTGGTCTGGTCCTCTTTTGATGAGCAGCACAGTTGGTTCCATGCTTTTGCTATTGTGAACAATGCTGCAATAAACATACATGCGCAGGTATCTTTTTCATAGAGTGATTTGAGTTCCTCTGGGTATAGTCCCAGTAGGGGAATTGTGGGGTCATATGGAAGGTCAATTTTTAGATCTTTTAGGAACTGTCACACTGTTTTCCACAGAGGCCATACTAGTTTACACTTCCACCAACAGTGTAGAAGTGTTCCCTTTTCCCCACATTCTCTCCAGCATCTGTTGTTTTTTGAGTTATTGATGATAGCCATCCTGACTGTAACTAGATTGTATCTCAGTGTGGTTTTAATTTGCATTTCTTTGATGATTAATGAGGCTATTCATATCTTTTGCCTACTTTTTAATAGGGCTGTTTTTTTCTTTTTGGCATGTTTGAGTTCCTTGTAGATCCTAGCTGTTAGGCCTCTGTCAGACATACAGTTGGCAAATATTTTTTTCCAGTCTTGGGCTGTCTCCCTGCTCTCTTGATGGTTTCTTTGGCTTTGCAGAAGATTTTCAGTTTGATGAGGTCCCACTTATCTATCTTATCTCTTATGGCCTGGACACTTGGGGTTTTGATCAGGAATTCGTTGGCTGTTCCAATTTCCATAAGGGTGTATCCTGCATTTTCTAAGGTTCTTATAGTTTGAGGCTTTACATTTAGGTCGTTGATCCATTTAGAGTTGATTTTTGTGTATGGTGATAGGCAGGGGTCTTATTTTAATCTTCTGCATGTAGTCAGCTAGTTTTCCCAGGACCATTTACTGAATAGGTTCTCCTCTCCCAAGTGGTTGGTGGTGGAGCCTTTGTTGAAGATGAGCTGTTTGAGAAATTGAGGTTTTGCTTCTACAATCTCTATCCTGTTCCATGGGCCTATATGCCTGTACTTGTACCAATACCAGGCTGTTTTGATTATTGGAGCTTTGTAATAAAGTTTAAAGTCTGGGAGTGTGATACCTCCTGCTTTTTTTTTTTCTTCCTCTGAGGACTGTTTTGGCTATTCCTAGTTGTTTATGTTTCCATACAAATTCCTGTATTGACATTTCCAGGTCTGAGAAGAATACTGCTGGTAATTTAATGGGTATTGTGTTAAATCTGTAGAATGCCTTGGGTAGGATGGACTTCTTAACAATGTTGATTGTTCCAATCCATGAGCATGGAATATTTTTCCATTTAATGTTGATTGCTCCAATCCATGAGCATGGAATATTTTTCCATTTGTTTGTGTCATCTTTGATTTCTTTGAGCAGTGTTTTGTGGTTTTTGTTGTAAAGGTCTTTCACATCTCTGGTTAAGAAGATGCCAAGGTATTTCTTTTTTTGTGGCTATTATGAATTGGATTGTGCTTTTTATTTGGGTTTCTGTTTGTTTATTATTGGTGTATAGAAATGTGACTGTCTTTTGCACATCTATTTTATACCCTGAGACTTTGCCAAAGTCCTTAATCAGTGCAAGGAGGTTTCTGACAGATTCTCTTGGGTTTTCGAGGTATAGAATCATGTTGTCTGCAAAGAGAGATAACTTGACTTCCTCTTTTCCTATTTGGATACCTCTGATCTCCTTCTCTTGTCTAATTGCTCTAGTTAGGACTTCCAAAACTATGGGTCCTGTTTGGTGACACAAGTGATCTATCTGTTTCTCACAGCAGTTCTTAGGGGCCCAGTATCATCTCCAATCCCCCTTGTTGCAGCTGGGGACCCATCTCACCTGTGCAGAGATCTGCTGAGAGGCATGCCAACCTGGACCAACAAGACACAGGTCTTCTGGACTCAGGTCTCTGGCCATCATTCCCATCCAGCCCTTGTACCCTCCTTGAGCCTTCCCCCAAACCACCTGGGCTGGAAAGTCACATCAACCTCAGCATCCTCAAGATACGCAGCAAGCCTGGACTTAGAGTGTCCTCTCATGCTGAGATGGCCTCTCTACCGCTGGGATAGCTGCAGTGGTCAGAAGGCTCAGGGAACACAATATTTGGTCTGTTTAGAATCCCTAGAAGGCCCTCTGAAGAACAGGCACAAACAAAGCCAGACTGTAGAGACTAAAATAAATATGTAGTCCTGTACTTGATCTTTGCCAAAAGACCGAGAAGCACAAAAATACCTAGTACCTCAATGCACAGAAATCATCACATGTCCACAGCATCAAAAACATTCCAGGAACCCATCACATGGACAAAATAAGGTACCAGAAACCAGCCCCAAATGATAGAAACATATGATTTCTCAGACAATACTTCAAAATAGCTGTTTTAAGGAAGCTTGATGGACTTCAAGAAACACACAGAATCAGTTCAGAAATGTACCAGAGAGATTGAAATAATTAAAAAAAAAAATCAAACCAGAAGCCGGGCTCAGTGGCTCAGCCTGTAATCCCACGCCTTTGGGAGGCTGAGGTGAGTGGATTGCCTGAGTCTGTGGGTTTGAGACCCACCTGGGCAACTTGGCAAGACCTCATCTCTACAATAAATAAAGAATTAGCCGGGCGTGGTAGCGTGCGCCTGTAGTTCCAGCTACTTGGAAGGCTGAGGCGGAAGGATCGCTGGAGCCCAGCAGGTCGAGGCTGCAATGGCCGGGAACGGCCATGGCACTCCAGTCTATGCGACAGTGAGACTCCAACTCAAAAAAAAAAAAAAAAAAAAAAAATCAAACCAAAATCCTGGAGCTGAACAAATACAATGAATGAAATGAAAGATGCATTGGAGAGTATCAACAGTAGATTTGGTGAAACAGAAGAAACAATCAGTGAACTCAAAGACAGACTATTTGAAAATACACAAAGGAGAAAAAAATTAAAAAATGAAGACAGTTTAAGGAATTATGGGATGACATCAAAAGAACAAATGTTCAGATTATTATAGTTAAAGAGTGAACTGATAAAGACAAGTAGTAGAAAGTTTCTTCAAAGAAATAATAACAGAAACCTTTCTAAACCTGGAAAGAGACATAAAGCCAAGGGTCATCACTCAGATTCAACCCAAATAAAAATACCCTTAGAATGATTATATCAAACTCTCAAAGGTCAAAGACAAAGAAAGGATCCTAAAGGCACCAAGAAAAAAGAAACAAATAACATATATGGGAGATCCTGTATGCCTGGCAACATACCTCTCAGCAGAAACCTTACAAGCCAGGAAAGAGTGAGATGATATATTCAGGATGCTGAAAGAAAAAAACTGTCAAGTGAGAATACTGTACCTAGGAGAGCCATTCTTCAGAAATAAAGGCAAGACAAAGACTTTCCTAGACAAACAAAAGCTGACAGAATGTGTTGCTACTACACCTATCCTACAAGAAATGCAAATAGTTCTTCAAACCAAAAGAAAAGGATGCTAATGTGATTGTTACAGTAATATTTTAATAATGATGTGCAAATTAATTATATCTTTACTAAGACTAAAAGACAAAACTTTAAAAATAATAATAACTACAGCAATTTGTTAAGAGACTTGTGATATAAAAAAGTTAATTGTGACATCAAAAATTCAAAATGTGGAAGGATAAGGGAATTAGTGTGTATTGGTTTTATTCTGTTAATTTGTTTCTTTTTTTTGCAATCAAAGTTAAGTTGGTATCAGTTTAAAATAACTTGCTATAACTATGGGATTTTTTTGGTAAGTTTCATGCTAACCACAAAGAAAAAACTTATTATAAATGCACTAAAAATAAAAAGCGACAGAGTAAAACATACTACCAAAGAAAATCACTTAAACACAAAGAAAGATGGTAAAAAAGGATGAAACTGGTGGTCATTATTAAGCTAGGTACAGAGAAGCAAATACTGCATGTTCTCACTCATATGTGGGAGATGAAAAACTGGCTATCGTGGAGGTAGAGATTACCAGAGGCTGAGAAGGAAAACGGAGAGGGAGAATTAAGAGAAGCTGGTTAAGGGGCACAGAAATACAGTTAGACAGAAGAAATACATTCTAGTATTTGGCAATACAATGGGATAATTCTAATTCACAATAATTTATTGTATATTTCAAAATAGTTAGAGAAGAAGATTTGTAATATTCCCAACCCAAAGAAAAGATAAATGTTCTTTGCAGAGTGTTGCAACAGGGTCTGAAAACCAACCCACGGGATTAACAGCAGGAGAGAAAATCTGCAGCAGAGAGGCATGACACAGGGTGGAGTTCAGAGCAGAACTGAGTGGCCCTTTCTCACGGAGTCACCCATACTAAATGACAGAAAGGGTCCTAGTTAGAAGGGTCACTACTGGCATTGGAGCGACAAAACCAAAAGAAAAGACAGAAAAGGAAGAGAGGCGTAACAAATGAGGAAGACTCAACCAAAAAATATAGGCAATCCTCAGTCTTAAAGAGACAGCACCCAAAAAAGCAGCTGTCAGAGCACAAACAATGGAAGCCACCCAGAACAACCTGCCCTAGATGACAGTCACAGAAAGCAGAGACTGGATAGCTAAAATGAATAAAAAGAACCACAAGAAACTAGAAGTGAAACTCACCAAAGTCATACAGGAAGTAAAAGTGGAGTTGGCCAATTTCAAGACAGGACCCTTCTGAAATAATATAAATAAAGAACTTCATCCTAGAAATTAGAAAACACAGTAACAAGCATAGGAAGTAGGATCAGACAGAGGAAAGAATCTCAGAGCTTGAAGACAAAAATATGGAATTAACCCAGTCTGTCAAAAATAGAAAAAAGACTAAAAAAGAATGAGAAAGCCTCCAAGAGGTGTAGGACTATGTCAAGAAACTAAATTTACACTTGATTGGTATCCCTGAAGTAAAAAAAGAAATGGAGAACACCATGAAACAAGCATTCCAAAAGGTCATCCAAGAAAACTTCCCATACCTTGCTAGAAATGTGACCTTTTAGACACAAGAGACTCAGAGAACCCCTGCAATGTTTTACATCAGAAGACTATCCCAAGACATATAGTAATCTGCCTCTACAAAGTAAGCACAAAAGAAACAATTCTAAAGGCAGCAAGAGAGAAAGGCTAGACCACTACCAAGGAAGACCCATCAGAATTGCTCCAGATTTATCTGCAGAAACACTACAAGTCAGAAGGGACTGGAGTCTCATTTTTAACATTCTTAAAGATAAGCAATTCCAGCCAAGAGTTTCCTACCCTGCCAAGCTAAGCTTCATCAGTGATGGAAAATTAAAATCCTTTCTAGATATATCTAATCCCCAAGAGAATATGCCACTGTCAGACTGGCTCTTCAGGAGATGCTTAAGAAAGTGTTGAACATACACACAAAAAGAACAGTCATCCCCATCACAAAAGTACAGGCGAGCACAGAGTTAACAGAGCATATCGAGCACTCACAAAAATGAAAATACATACATATATAAATATAAAAGTAAAAAAGAAGCAAAGCAACCCTCTAAAGAGCCCTATGACAGATAAACTCACATTTCAATAATTAATTTGAATGTGAATGGATTAAATGTGTCACTGAAGAGGCAGAGAGTGGCAAACTGGATAAATAAGCATGATCCAACAGTCCGATACCTCCAGGAGACTCATCTCACTGCAAAGGACCCCCAGAAGCTCAAAGTTAAAGGCGGGAAAATGCTCTTTCAGGCAAATGGAAAACAGAAGCAAGCAGAGGTAGCTATTCTGATATCAGACAAAGCAGACGTCAAACCTTCAAAAGTTAAAAAGGACACCGCATACTTATAAAAGGCTCAATCCACCAGCAAGAAATATCCATCTTAAACATATATGCACCCAACACAGGAGCACCAGGTTTTACCACTAAGTAAACTATGAGAGGACATTGACACTCACACAATCATAGTTGGAGACCTAAATACCCCCACTAACAACCCTAGACAGATCATCGAGGCAAAAAACCAACAAGGAGATACAGAAACTTAACTCAATGCTTGATCAAATGGATTCACTACACATCTACAGAACAATTCACCCAACATCTACAGAGTGTACATTCTACTCATCAGCACATGATACATACTCCAAGATCAATCACATTCTCAGACATACATCAAGTGAAAACAAATTTCAAAAGATGAAAATAATACCATGCATCTTCTCAGATCACAGTGGAATAAAAATGAACATCGCCACCAGCAAGATCCCCTTAAACACACAAAGACATGGACATTAAACAACATGCTTCTGAATGACTTCTAGATCAACACAGAAATCAAGACATAAATAAGAAGATTCCTAAAAACAAAGACACATCTTATCAGAATCTCTAGGATGCCATGAAAGCAGTGTTAAAAGGAAAATTCATAGCAACACACATAATATTCCACCTACGGGAGCTGGAAAGGCAAGATCATCTATTTTATAATTTCAGTAGAAGAATCCAGATTACTAAGATAAAGTCACAATTGCAGAATACAGAAGACAAAAATATCATAGAAAGGATCAACAAGACAAAAAACTGGTTCTTTGAAAGATAAATAAGATTGACGGGCCACTGGCCAGAGTAATTAAAAAAAAAAAAAAAAAGAAAGAGAAAGTCAGATAAACACAATTAGAAACAAAAAATACATCTGACCCTGAAGAAATCTAAAATATTATCAGAGTTTACTATGAACACCTGTATGCAAATAAACTAGAAGATCTAAAGGAAATGGAGAACAATCTCTCAAGGTTGAAACAAGAAGAAATTGAAACTCTAAATCGACCAATAACAATCCAGGAAATTGACTCAGTCATAACCTCCCCACCAAAAAGCCCTGGACCAGATGGCTTCCCAGCTGAATTCTACAAGACATACAAGGAGGAGCTGATATCAATCTTATTGAAAGTATTCCAGGCAATTGAGAATGATGGAATTCTCCCCAACTCACTTTATGAAGCTAACATCTTACTGATACCCAAACTTGGCAAAGACCCAACAAGGAAAGAGAATTACAGGCCAGTCTCCTTGATGAACATAAATGCAAAAATTCGAAACAAGATTCTAGCAAATTAAATACAACAGCACATCTCAAACATCATCCACCATGACCAAATGGGCTTCATTCCTGGGATGCAGAGCTGGTTCAACATTTGCAAGACCATAAACGTAATTCAGCACATTAACAGATATAAAACCAAGAACCACATGATTATCTCATTAGATGCAGAAATAGCATTGAGTACAAAATCTAGCATCCTTTCTTGATAAAAACCTTGAGCACCCAGGCATAGAAGGAACATTCCTCAAAACAATAAGAGCATCTATGCCAAACCTATAGCCAGTATTTTGCTCAATGGACAGAAGCTGAAAGCATACCCCAGAAGAACTTAAAGAAGACAAAGACGCCCACTCTCACCCCTCCTATTCCACACCGTGCTGAAGTCCTAACCAGAGCAATCAGGCAAGAGAAGGAAGTCAGGGGTATCCAAATAGGAAAAGAGAAAGCTAAGCTATCCCTCTTTGTAGGTGACATTATTCTACACTGAGAAAACCCTAGGGAGTCTGTCAAAAGCCTCCTTGCACTGATAAATGACTTTAGTAAAGTTTCAGGTTATAAAAGCAACATGCAAAAAACAGATGCGTTTCTATACACCAGCAACAAGCAGGCTGAGGCTCAAATAAAAAAACACAATCCCATTCACAATAGCCACAGAAAAAGAGAAAGAAATACCTTTGTATCCACCTAACCAGAGAAGTGAAAGGCCATTACAAGGAGAACTACAAAATGCTGCTCAAAGAAATCAAGGATGACACAAACAAATGGAAAAACATCCCATGCTCACGGATTAGAAAAATCAATATTGTCAAGATGCTCACCTACCCAAAGAAATTCACAGATTCAATGCAATACCCATCAAATTACCAACATCATTTTTCACAGAACTGGAAATGACAATACAGAAATTCATATGGAAATAAAAAACAACAAGAATAGACAAAAATCCTCAGCAAAATGAACAAAGCAGAAGGTATCACATTTCTAGACTTTAAACTTTATTACAAGACAGGCATGGCATTGGTACAGGAATAGGCACACAGAACAATGGAACAGGACAGAGATTCCAGAAGTAAAAACACGGTCTGTCAACCAACTCATCCTTGGCAAAGCCACCAATAACAATCATCGGGGAAATGAGACCATATTTAGCAAGTGGGGTGGGAAAATTGCATGTGCAGAAGAATGAAACTGGACCCCTACCTATCACCATATACAAAAATCAACTCAAAACAGATCAAAGACCTAAATGTAAAACTTCAAAATAGGGCAACCCCTTCGGGTCCCCTCACACTGTGGGAGCTTTTCTGTGTTCTCAATAAATCCTGCTGTAACTCTAAATATAAGAATCCCAGAAGAAAATGTAGAAAACATCCTAATGCACATTGGAGTAGGCAACGAATTCTTGATCAAGTCCCCAAAAGCAATGCCATAAAAGCTAAGACAGACAAGTGGGAGCTCATCAAATTGAAAAACTTTTGCACAGCAAAATAAACTATCAAGAGAGTAAAGAGACAGCCCACACAATGGGAAAAACTACTTGCAAATTATGCATCTGACAAAGTTCTAACATCTAGGATCTACAAGGAACTCAAATGAACTGAAAGGAAAAAAATAACCCCATTAAAAAGTGAGCAAAGGACATGAACAGACATTTCTCAAAAGATGATATACAATCAGCCAACAGACACAAGAAAAAATGCTCAGCCTTATTAATCATCAGAGAAATGAAAATCAAAACTACAATGAGATACGACCTAACTCTGGCAAGGATGGCTATCATTAATAAGTCAAAAAACAAGTGCTTGTGTGGGTGGGAAAAAAAGGGAACTTTTCTACACTGTTGGTGGGAATGAAAGCAAGTTCAACCTCTAAGGAAAACAGTGTGGCAATTCCTAAAAAAACTAAAAATTGATCTTCCATTTGATCCAACAATCCCTCTCCTGAGAATATACCCAGAGGAATATCAATAACTCCACCCAAAAGACACCTGCACACACATGTTTTTTGTTACACTATTCACAATAGCAACAACATGGAACCAACCCTGTTGCCCACTGAAAGTGGACTGGGTAAAGAAAATGTGGCACATGTACACGATGGAGTATTACACGTGCCGCATAGAACAAAACCATGGAAGTCACAGCAACGTGGAGAGAGCGGGAGACCATTCTACTAAGTGGACTGTCACAGAAACCAATGACTGAATGCCCACCTGCCCTCACTCATAAGTAGGCCCTGAACACGAGTCACATTAGCACAAGGTTGGGATTGGCAGTCGCTGGGCACTGCTAGGGGAGGCAGGGATGGAAAGGGTGAGGGCACATGACAACACAAAGGATACCTGGCCCACGACCAGGGGGAGGGAGGGCCTGCTAGAAGCCCAAACTTCCCCTGCATGCAGCCAACTTACGTAGCTAATCCTCACTTGTACCCAACAACTCCATAAAAAAGAAGTAGATTTTTTAAAAAGATATTTCTTTGAGAAGACCAATGAAAACAACAATCTTCATGAGCCTGATTATGGCAAAAAGAAAATATGCACAAGAAAAAAGACAGATGATTATATATGAAAAAAGATTTCTGTGTTAGAAATAAAGAGATTAAAAATTAAGAGATTATATGCAAATTTATAGCAACAAATTAGAAAACTAGGAAGAAATTAATGATTTCTTAGCAGAATACAAATGTCTAAAATTGACCTAAGGAATAAAAAACATTAAATGATCAATTTCCATAGAATAGATTGAAAAGTAATGTACTAGGCTGAATTATGGCTGTCCAAAGATGTCCATGTCCTAATTTTTGGAATATGTTAATCTAGTCTGTTATTTTATATGGCAAGAGAATTTCACAGGTGTGATTATGTGAAGGACCTGGAGATAGGGATATTACCTTGCATTATTCAGGTGGCCCCAGTGATATAATCACAAGAGCCTATAAAAGGGAGTGTGAGGCTGGGCTTGGTGGCTCAGCCTGTAATCCCAGACTTTGGGAGGCCAAGGCGAGTGGATTTCCTGAGCCTGTGGGTTCGAGATCAGCCCAGGCACTTGGCGAGACCCTGTCTCTACAATGAATCAAAAATTAGCCAGGTGTGGTAGTGCACGCCTGTAGTTCCAGCTACTTGGAAGGCTGAAGCAGAAGGGCTGCAGGAGCCCAGCAGGTTGACGCTGGGGTGGCCATGAGCATATCACTGCACTCCAGCCTGGGCGATGGAGTAAGACTCCAACTCACAAAATAAAATAAAATAAAAGGGGGTGTAGTAGGCTGAATAATGGCCCCCACATATATGCAAGTCCTACTTCTTGGAACCCGTGAATATCACCTTATATGGCAAAGAGATTTTGTAGATATTATTAGATTAGGAATTTTTATTTGAAAAAATTATCCTGTATTATCTGCTGGGCCCTAAAAGTAATTTAAAAATGGGCTTATAAGAGGAAGGCAAAAGGAGATTTGAGCACCGAAAAGGGTGATGTGACCGTGGAAGCAGAGAGAGATTTGAAGGTGCTGCACAGCGAGCTTTGAAGATGGAGGAAAGGTCCGTGAGCCAGTCACGAGGCGGCCCTTGGAAGCTGGAAAAGACAAGGAAGTGGATTCTCCTCTGGAGCCTTCGGGGGGGGTGGTGCAGTCCTCTGACACCTTGATTTCAGCCCAGTGAAGCCGGCTGTGTACTTCCAACCTCCAGAACAGTAAGAGAATAGAGCTGTGTGGTTTTAAGCCACTATATCGGTGGTAACTTGTTACAGCAGCAATAGGAAGCGAATACAGGTGAATATAGATCTCTCATTAAAACAAGGTGCCAGGACCAGATGTTGTATAACTGCTCTCTCTAACTCTTAAACAATAGAGAGCTCATGCTACTTAAGCTCCTTTACTTCTTGTCCAAAGTCTTCATACTCCTATTACCAAAACCTCATGAAGAGTATAAAAATGTAAAACTCTTATAAATGAATCTGGATATGAAGATTCTAAATCAATTATAAGTAAACAAAATCTGATCTCATAAAATAAAAAATATATTATTACTAAATGGTTTACTTTTTAGGAATCCAAGTGTATGATACAGTCTAAAATCTATAATTTAACATCACTCATTACAACAACAAATTAAAGAAGAAAAATCTTATGATCATATCAATACTTACTGAAAAGATATTGATGCCATTCACCAGCTTTGCTTAAGAAAATCTCTACATAAAATAGAAATAAAGGGAAATCAATTAAAAAGACAATGAACGAAAAGTCCATGAAATATAGTAAGTTTTCCTTTGTTCAATAAATATTTAAGTACTCACTAGTACCAGGCACACTCTGATGATGGATACAAGTTGTGCTCTCCAAAGCCTAAGTACAGTGAGAGTGATGGGAAATTTACTGAGGGCTTTTCTGTAAAGGAAGGAGATGAAAGCCCATGGGAAAGCACGAAGCCCAGGCAGGGCCATGTTCAAGTCATGGTAATTGGATGTTCATCACCTCAAGCACTTTTCTTGGGTTGGGACTGTTACAAATCTTCTCTTCTAGCCATTTTGAAATATACAATAAATTATTGTTAATCAGAATCACCCCACTGTACTACTGAATACTAGAATGTACCTCATCTCTCTAACTGTATTTCTGAACCCCTTAACCAATCTTAACCCTCCCTCTCCCTTTTTCCTCTCAGCCTCTGGTAATCGCTACCTTCATGATATCCGCTTCTTCAACTCCCATATATGAGTGAGAACATGCAATATTTGCTTCTCTGTATCTGGCTTCACAATGACCTCTGGTTCCATCTTTTCTTTCTTCCTTTGTGGTTAAGTGGTTTTCTCTGGTAGTAAGTTTTACTTCATTGCTTTTTATTTTTAGTGTATTTATTGTAAGTTTTTTCTTTGCAGTTAGCATGAAGCTTACAAAAACATGCTATGGTTATAACAAGTTATTTTAAACTGATACCAACTTAACTTTGATTGCAAAAAAAGAAAAGAAACAAATCAACAAAATAAAATCTATACACATTAATGTCCTTTTCCTCCCACATTTTGAATTTTTGATGCTACAGTTTACTTTTTATATTGCTAACCTCTTAATGAATTGTTGTAGTTATTATTATTTTTAATAGTTTTGTATTTTAGTCTTCTTAGTAAAGGCATAATTGATTTACACATCATGATTACAATATTAGTGTACCAATCACGCTAGCATCCTTTTCTTTTGGTTTGAAGAATTCCTATTTGCATTTCTTGTAGGCCAGGTCTGGTAGCAACACATTGTCAGCTTTTGTTTGTCTGGGAAGGTCTTTGCCTGGCCTTCGCTTCTGAAGAACAACTTTACTAGGTATAGTATTCTCACTTAACAGATGTATCCAGGGAGAATGACTGGAGAAAATATTTCTGGGAGAGAAAAAGAACCCGTACAAAGACCCAGAGAGAAGAGAGCTAAAGTTAAGTAGAGTGTGGCTGACATGAAAAGCAAGAAGGGGTAAAGAACATGATAAAACTGGTGAGAAGGCTCAGCCCAGATCAGAAAGGATTTGGAAGCCACATCTAGGGGCTTGGACTTCATCCTGCACGCAATGTGGAGTCATTGGTGGGCTTTCAGCCGAAGAAGGGTGCCGGTTCTTCTGTTTCCCATAATTCAAATGTATGGCCCACCCTTCTCTCTCTTGCCCTGGAAAGCTGACCTCCCCACAGGGTCTGCACTCAATCTCCATTTCCTACTGGTTTCTAGTTGGGTGCCTATGCCCTGCGTGCCCTTGCCCCAGGGCTACACCTCCGACAGTGGGTGTCTCCCTCCTTGACCCCAAGTCCTGCCAGGCAGCCCCTTTGTGGCTCCAGCTTTCACTAGCCATTTCTTGTCCCTTCAGGACTACAGATGGAGATGACTTTCCCTGTTTTTCAATCCTGCCCACAGCTCTGTAAATAGCCCCTCCATCGAAGCTTTTCATTTGAACTATCCAAATCAAGTCTATTTCCTTTGGGACCCTGACTGATACAGGCACGATTGAGTCATATTCGTGGTCTACCAAGATCCCTTTGACTGCTCTCTGGAAAGCAGATGGAAGGATGGCAAGAGTGGCTGAAGGAGACCAGTGAGGAAGCTGTTGTAATTCTGGGGTCAAGCGAAGAGAGTAGCCTGGGCTCAGGTAGCAGAACGAGGGTTTGGCAGTGAAGAGGTTAGCTCCTGCCAATGTCATATTGTGAGATTTCAGGCCCAGCCACAGACAATTACAGAGGCTTCGCTTGGCAGTCCTCATGGGGAAAGCTGCCCTCCCCACACGAGACTTGGTGCAGAGTCAGGGCATCGCAGTCTCTGAAGGCATCGCAGTCAGGGACTCAGGCCCCTGGCCCACCATGCTCTTAGACATATCTGCATTCTTAGCCCAGGGAGCTCCATTGGGAGCTCATTCTAACTTGCTCTCTTCCTCACCTCTGGCTCCAGGGTCCACAAAACTGAGGAGTCTTTCATCTGGGGCTACCTCAGTGGTGAACCGACCCCGTCAACACACTGTTCCACAGGGGGAAATTAAACGAGGGAGTTGGCACCTTCTCCAGTTTTAACCTCCTCCTTGTGCGATCACAATAAATTATGAAAGTCTTGACTGTTACTTTCATTTGGGCTCATTTTAAGCCAGCTACTCCAATCAATGCCTGGAGGCTGACAGAAGCAAATGGACTCCAGAGATATCTGGAGGATAGAGTTGATAGGATAGTGCTATTAATTAGACTGGAAGATGAAGTGGAATGGAGAACAGTGAGGGAAAATAAAAAACTGCCTCGGTTTTTATTTGCCATTCACTGGAGCCTGAAACAAGGAGCAGAAGCAGGGCGGCAGGAAAATATTTTCACTTGGGGCATGGCACTTTAGAGATGCCTGTGGGTCATCCATGTTGGGTATTCAGAAGACAGTTGGCTATGTGGGGAGGAATATATGGCAAGGGTCTGGACTGTGACACAGACTCGAGAATCACTGATTTACAAAAGGTAATTGTAGATACAGGCATGGGTAAAATGACCCTGGGAGAATATGTAGATTGAGAAGAAAATATGGCAGAGACTGAGGCCCAGCAGGGTCCCTTCTTTAAGGTGAACCCTTCTCTAGACAATCATCTAATGGTGTATTTTTCTGTGACTCTATCAAAACCTTTCTTAAACTTGATGAATAAAATAGAGATAGCAAGTCATAATGAAGAGCCAAACGAAGGATCAGGACGCGCCGAGTTCAGCTCTGAGTTTTAGCACCTACTTCATAACACTGCTGTACCAAATGAGAAAATAAATTAAAAGTACCCACAAAAGAGCTTGGAACATTGCGCAAACTCAGACACGCTTTCTTTCTAACGCCATGCGTCTCTCAGGGCTAAGAGCCCTAAGAGCGAAGGGGGTGTCTGGCAGATGGCAAAGCTGACGGAAGCAGCTGCCATCACACCTGCACACGCCCATTTCTGGGAATAACGTTTTGTGTATTTGAATCAGCTGTGCAAAGGATTAATTCTTTTTGGCTCACAAATTATTTTTCCTAAACAACAAAGGGTCCCATCTCTAAACCAAGCATGACTACCCCTCTTACTCAAGGCAGTATAATGCCGCTGAGTAAAACTGCAGACTAACTTCTTTTTCTTTTTGAGTGAGAGTCTCACCCTGTCGCCCAGACTGGAGTGCAGCGGCTGCTCCCGGTCACCGCAGCCTCGACCTGCCGGGCACCGGCGATCCTTCCGCCTCAGCCTTCCGAGTAGCTGGAACTACAGGCAAGCGCTACCACCCACGCCCGGCTAGTTTTTTGATTTATTGTAGAGATGAGGTCTCGCCAAGTTGCCCAGGTGGGTCTTGAACCCGCGGGCTCAGGCAATCCACTCACCTCGGCCTCCCAAGGCGTGGGATTACAGGCTGAGCCACCGAGCCCGGCCAGACTAATTTCCTGAAACTCTACAATTTTCCATTGGCAAGCTAAAATATGCAAAGGCTAAATTCATAGTCTCCAGAAATACGGAAATTGTTATGTGTTATCCTGAAATGCTGAGATTAAAGCATCATAAAGATGGGGGTTTCCTGCATTTCTAAATCTGTTTGTGCCTTCATGTCTGCTTTGTTTAAAATGTACGTGTGAAACAAAGACCTGGCAAGAGGTCTGAGTACACGCTTCAATCTCTCTTCCATCTCCCGTACCCATATGGGAGGCAGCGCGGATCCCACACTTTTATGAAAAGAACACACATTTTGGAATCAAGCTGACTTGCGCTCAGATCTAGGTTCCACCACTAACTAGACATGTGGGCCTTAATTTTTTTGTCTCTGTAATGAAAATTTTTGGGGGGTTCTACTGTGGATTAAGTGAGATAATGTGTATAAAGCCCCAGGCACACAGGACGTACTCCATAAGTGGTAGGTAGCCATGCTGATATTTACTATGGAGCTTAGACCAGTCAGGAGGATAAAGTGGGCCAGAAAATAGTCCTTGGGAAGAAACAGGAAGAGAAAGAAGGGGGATGGATAGTGGGAGGAGTGTCTCGTGGCTTTGTATTCTCTTTTCAGGGAAATTGGAGGGGACATGAGTTCCAAAGGGTCACTTTGGGAGCTGTCCAGGATGCAGAGGATGCCAAGAAATGCTCATCAGATTGAAGACGAAAGTTCAAAATTCATTAAGACTTCTGTTTACATTCAAGCAAAAGTTCCTCTTAAAGATTCCTCTTGAGAGTTGCAAGTCAAAGCAACGAGTTGGCTCAAAAAGCATGTAGATAATGGGCCTGAGACTCAGAAGACCTGTCCAGGGAACAAGTGGTTTTCCAGACAGAATGTCCAGGCTGGGTCACCTAGCTCCAGACCACCAGACTGGGGAAGAGAAAGGGGGCTGCAGCGCCCACGGAGGAAGACAGATACCACTATCCCAGAGGAGTAGAGAAAGGACCCAGGGAGGAGGGAAGAAGTGAGAGAACGCTGCGTGGCCCAGGAACTTCAAGAGCAGCTGCTGTCTGTTTGCTGCCCAGGAGCCATTTCTGCATCTTTGGGTGCCGATCCCTACTTTACTCTGCAAAACTGTCTTTTCTAGTGAGGGTGAAAGTGCAGCCTTCCCAGGGTTGACCGTGCAATTCTCTTCCTTCAGACTCTGGATCTTCACTAGAGATGTGAAAACGCAAAGTGCCTAGAGTGAATTCCTCTGAGCAGGCGTGCTCTGCAGAGCCCCTGCCACTTCAATTCCTGGTTCCCAGACCCCCTAGTTTCTTCAACTGCATCCTCCAGGTTTCCTGCAGTTCTGCAAGTCACTCAATGTCCTTTCAACAAGCCCCTCTTTTGCGTAAGTCAGAAATGGAGATCCCATTGCTCACCCCTGGCTCCCTTGGATTTGATTCCCCCTATTTGGATGTCGAGTGTGATTCCAAGTGGACATGAACTGATGCACTGAGGCTGACCACTGTGAAGCTTTTGGTGGGAATGTTAAGGCAGGAGTCGAATCAACAAGATGTAGTGCAGCGAACAGACTTGCGTTTAAACCTGGCTCCACGACCTATTAGCAATGTTTTATCTTGAGCAAACAGCAAACTTCAATTTCCTTATCTGTAAAACAGTGGTGATAGGATTCCTCGTGGGTTTGTTATGTGGATTAAATGACACAATGTGTTAATAGATCATGATATGATATATGTAAAGCACCGGCACTGAATAGGCACTCAACAAATTTCAGTTTTCTACAACTTTTTCTTCCAGCACTCGCCAGATTTTGGTTTGGGTACATGAACACAGACACATTTCAGAGATTTCTGCCTTGGGCAAGTTTATCTCAGGAACTGGAATACAATAGAAATTGATTCTCTGAGGAAGTCAGATATGGAAGGAAAATTAAACAGTTGCTGACAAGGAGAGTTAAGTGGGATATCTAGAAAGAATACGTCCCAGAACAAAAACAGGATGCCAAAAATAATTTTTTAAAAATCCTCTCGGGACAACCCCTTCAGGTACCCTCCCACTGTGAGACCTTTTCTGTCCTCTCAATATATCTTGCTTTCAAAACAATAAAAAATAAAAATAAATAAAAATCCTCTCTTAGTAACAACCTAATTCAAATCGTAAACATAGGCCTGTACTCAGAAAAATGGCATTCTTATATAAGCATGGGCATTTGATATTTTTTGGAAGACAGAAAACAGCTGCTTATCCTACGGTGGATACTTTTGTAATTCATTTGGAAGACAGAATAGATTATTTCTGACCTGTCTGTATCGAAATTTCACATTTCCTATAATTTAGTATAAGACATGGTAAAAGCAAAAAGAGAAAGTATGTCTTTTCTTTTCTTTTCTTTTCGAGTTGGAGTCTCACTCTGTTGCCCAGGCTGGAGTGCAGTGGCATGCTCACAGTCACCGCAGACTCGACCTGCCAGACTCAGGTGATCCTTCAGCCTCAGCCTTCCAAGTAGCTGGAACCACAGGCATGTGCACAATGCCCGGCTAATTTTTTGATTTATTGCAGAGACGAGGTCTCACCAAGTTGCCCAGGCTGGTCTCGAACCCCTGAGCTCATGCAATCCTCTCGCCTCGGCCTCCCAAAGCATGCCTGGCCAAGTATGTCTTTTCACAAGGTGCCCCTTGGACCCTTTGGAGCACCAGATCTTTAAAATGAAACATTTGCTGTCCAAAGGAGATGAATAAAAATGATCAAGAGGTTATGGCAGTGTCTTCATGAGGACATTGAAGTTGTTCCCCCCACCCCACCCCACTTTTTTTTGCTGTTGTGAATAACTGTGCTATGAACGTTCATGTACACATTTTTTTCAAGGATAACTATACTAGGACACTAGTACTGGATGATGCTTTAAAGACCCTCACCTTGAGCTATCTTATTTGTTAGATGAGAAAACCTACTAAGCTCAGGGAAGGAAACTGCTGCTCAGTTACATAAAGACTTGGAGGCAAAACTGTCACCCCGGCTCCTACAGCTGGAAGACCTGAAAAATGTGCTATCCTTCTGGGTTGGCCTTGGTCACAGCCTTTCTTCTCCACGAGAGAGGCTGGAGGATGGAGTCAGCTCAGTGGGGGGTCTATGTCATTGGCTAGTTGGGAAGCCCCCACACAAAAGTTTGCCACCCCTTGAGTCCGGCCACTGATATTTCAACCTACAATTAGGTAAATGGACACTTGCTTGCCAATGTCACCTCTACATATGTTTTTATCATTATCTTAAAAACTGTCCTAACCAAAAATATTTTAAGTCTCCACTTTTGAAGCATTTACATAAGAATGATTGCTCCTTTCTGTCCTAAAAAAAGACAGAGATTGGTCTAGAAAGCATTGGCCTAGATCTCCAGTCCAATGTTCTTTACAGTTTCCCCAAAATAACAATTGTTTTCAAAGGTAATTAAAATGTGGTACCCTACATGGGTCTGATAAGCAGATTTTGTTCCCCCTTGAAAAGAGAGTTGTACTAAGTAGTCTAAATTTCTAGCAGAATAATTTAAGGTAAGTGTTTTAATTTTGCACTAATGGCTACTAAGAATTATCATAGAAACACCGTTTCTGGAGAGTCTGTATAATAAGCATGACAGTTGGAGAGATGAAAAGAGAACCAGAAAATAAAGTTAGCTCCCACTGCTACCACTGAATGTGATGACTGGTGATGCTGAGAGGTCAACCTCACAGGACCTATGCCAAGGAGAATAAAGGGGGAGACACAGCTTAAGAAACAGGTGTTGTGGGTGGGTTTTGTGGCTGTTCTTAATCACTAGCTTTTGCTTTTAAATAACAGCTCTATTGAAATACAGTTCACATACACAGAATCCACCCACTTAGAAGTGTACAGATCAGTGGTTTTTACTCTACTCACAGAGTTGTGTAACTATCACCACGCCATCAGAACATTTTCATGAAATCCCATACTCATTAGAAGTTACTCCCATTTCCGCCCTTCATCCCACCCCACACTCTGGCAACTACTAATCTACTTTCTGTCCCTTTGAATTTGCCTACTCTGGATCTTTCACATAAATGAACTCACACAAAAGATCATTCACATGTGATCTGGCTTCTTTCACTTAACATGACGTTTTTCGGGCTTGTATCTGCTGTAGTACATACCAGTACTTCATTGCTTTATATTGTCAAATCTGTTGCATAGATATACCACATTTTGTTTATCCATTTACCAGTTAGTAGACATTGAAGTTACTCCCCCACCCCACTGTTTTGCTGTTGTGAATAACTGTGCTATGAATGTCCATGTACACATTTTTTCCAAGGACATATTGTTTCCATTTCTCTTGGGCATATACTTAGGCAGATTTCTAGGTCATATGGGCACTCGAAGTCCAACCTCTAGAAGAACTATTCGACTGTTTTCCAAAATGGCTGTACCATTTCACACTCCACCCAGCAGGATCTGAGGGCTCCACCTCTCTACATCCTTTTCAATCGTTGTTATTATGGTTTTATTTTAACCATCCTACTGTGTATGAAGTGATATCTTGTTGTGAACTTGATTTGCCTTTCCTGACAGATAATAAAGTTGAGCTTTTATATAGCATGGGTATATTTTCTTTGAAAAATGGCATACACATTTGCTTTTAATAAAAAGGAGGTTTTCGGCTCCGACCGATGTTACACACGGAGGGCGTGAGTCACACCCTCTGACTCCCTCCTAGATTCTCAGTATCAGGATCCAGTGGGGACCAGACCCGATGCCCAGACACATCCCCTTCCTCCTCCACTCATAGGCAACGTCAGTAACCCATCAGCAAGTCTGCCTGCGACAAGAATGTTTGTTCTGGCCTCAAGGGCTAGAGCCAGAGGAAGTTGCCCCCTTGCCCCCCGATGGTGTGGGAAGGAGGGTCCTGGAGACATGAGTAGGTATCTGAGTTTTCACGTGGTCCTGCTGAGTAACGCAGCTGATGACTCCAGGTCACCACACCTGGGACACCCGGATCACCTCTTTCAGGGTCTTTATCCCCTCCCTGCTCTTGTCCTTCATGGCCATGGCTAGGAGGACTGCTCTGTTTCCAGCTTCTTGAGACACAAACGCCACCAGATTCTTTGCAAAGACATGGATGAGAGGCTCATCCTGCCCGAGAAGCACTTTTGTGGTGAGCATCAGTCTGCTGAGGTCGCCGGCCACACTACTGGGCTCCAGAGAGACCAGGGTCCCCATCTTCCCGACCTGCGTTGCCACCACCAGGATGTGACTGCTGAAGGCTGTGCACACCACCTGCATGGGGACCCCACACACCACCCCGTCTTCTGTTTTGACAGCACCAGAGGTTTGCTTTCCACGGCCAGGTCTCCTTAAGGGTAGCTCATGTTCTGAGCCACCCCCTCCAGGGCTGGGAGATGCCCTCAGGGACCCGCACTCTGAAAAGCTGCCTTTTTTTGAGAGACAGTTTTGCTGGACACGAATTTCTTAATTGACAACTTTTTTTTATTTCATGACCTTCAAAATGCTGTCCCGCTGCCTTCTGCCTCCCATTGTTTGTGACGAGAATCTGGCTGTAGCATCACTGGCGTTCCGTCGCACGAGACCAGTCGTTGTTCTCTTCTGTTTTCAGTCTTTTTACTGTGTGTCCTGCGCGGGTCTCTTGGCATTTATCCCACTTGGAGTTCACGGATCTTCTTGAATGTGTGGAGTGATGCCTTTCAAGAAATCTGGGAAGTCTTTGACCATGATTTCTTTGAATACGTTTTCTGCTTCACTTCTGGCCTCCCCATTACACTATGTCTGCACATTTAATGGTGCCCCGCCTTTCCCTGAGGTGTTTTTCCTATTATTTTTCTCCCTGTTCTTGGGACAGCATAATCTCTATCCATCTATCTTCAAGTTTACTGATTTTCTTCAGCCAAACAAATACCTGAAGGTACTGAATACAGAACAAAATCAGATACTGAAGGAAGCCAACACTTGACAGAAGATAACAAAAGGTCAATTTCCCATTTCATGGGTGTGGCTTTTAGCCATGCAGGGTGGCTAAAGCACTAATAGAAAACCCTAGTTTTACTGGCTTAAGAATCAGAGGCTTGGGCTTGGGGTACCATATCCACTGGAAAGTGAGCAGAGAAATCCCAGAAAGGAGAGAGGCAAAGAATGGGAGCCTCAAATTCTAGGCACAAAATCTGCCCAAATCTCTGACTGGCCCTTGAACATGCAAACTGGGGGAAAACTCAAGCAGATCAGCCAGGGCTAAAAGAACTGCACTGAAATTTCAGCTATACTCATCACAGAGGAGACACAGTGTTGCAGTTGGAGTGCCTAAAAATTAAATATATGCTCACAATCAGGATTTATCAGATGAACATTCAGAATCCAGAGCTTCCACAACAATCACTCGCAATGTTGACACAACCCAAAATTACACGACATTCAGAGATGCAGATCACCAGGAAACAATCTTGGATGACCCTGATGTTGGAGTTAGCTTATATTAAACTTATGCTCAGTGGTACAAAGAAAAATATGCTCACAGTTAATAATAGATGGGAAATTCCAGCAGACGAGATTACTTTTTGAAGTCCAAATAGAAATTCTAGAACTGAAGAACAAAATAACTGAAACTTAAAAATCACTGGGTAAACTTAAGAACAAAATAAAATGACAAGAAAATAAGCAATTGCCTTGAAAAATCAACAGAAATTATCCAACTTGAAGAACACAGAGGAAAAAATTAATTGACAAAGACTTAATAGATCCATGGGATAATATCAAAATTTTTAATATGCATGTAATTGGAGACTTGAAAGGAGGAGAGAGAATTAAAAGGGGGTGGAAAGTGACTCGATTTCCCTAATGTAGCATCAGACACATATTTACAAATTTGTGAAGCCTAAAAAGAATAAGTAGAAAAATCATGCCTATATGCATCACAGTCAAGCTATGAAAGAAAAATATTTGAAGACAGCTAAAGAAAAAAGACATATTGCACAGGGGAACAACCGAAATGACAGTTGCTTTCTCATAAGAAGCATTGGACGTCAGAAGACAGTAAAACAGTATCGTTAAGGTACAGGGAAGAAACTTGGTGACTCAGAATTCAGTAAAAATATCTTCCATGGGAGCGAAATACGGTTTTCAGAGAAAGGAAAAGAAGAGAGTTAATAACCACACATCTGTGATGAAACAAATTGAAATCAGTTCTTCCAGTCTGCAGGGAGGTAAGCTCTCCTACCTGCCAGGGCCTGAGTTAGGCACAGAAATCCGAATTTGAGTATGAGGAGGTTCACTGAGGAGTTTACACGGACACGTGGAACGGAAGCCAAACACTGGACTTCACTGCGGGGCCCCAATTGCAACAGGCACAAAGTCACCCCGGCTGTCTACTAGAACGTCTCCCAGGAGAGCACCCTGTCGGCCTCTGCGTTCTGTCAATACCACAACTTCATCCTCGAGTCCCTCTGGAGGGTCAGGCTACCCCAAAGCAGCTTCCAGCCGGGAGAAAATGGGAGAAAAGGGTTAAGGGATCCCTGACACTCGACACCACGGCTGAGCTTCAGATATTTCTATCCTGACTCAACCCAGGGTCAAATACTCGTTACTTCTGTTTTCCCTGAAAGAAGAGGGTCTTTGCAGAATTCTGGCTTCTGTGGAACGAGAGAAAGAGCACTGACTGTGCATGTTTGAGAAGGCGCATTGTTCAAGTCAGCCACGCTCTGGCCAACAAACGTTTCGGCGATGGGCAACGGGACCTTCGCAGATGGGCCGCTTAAGGGAAATCGCGCAACGCGCCTCCGTGAACCGGGGGCGACAGACGGCGTTTCGGGCAGAACCTGCAGCCCCCTCCCCGCCCCCGCCCGGCGCGCTCCGCGGAGTGCCGGCAGGCTTGGGCCCCGCGGCCCCACGGGCGCCCGCCCGGCGCGCGAGGGGGTCTCGCCGCGCCCGGGCGCCCCTCGCAGCCCCTCCCCGGAGGCTGGCGCCGGCCGGCACCCGGCGGGGCGCCGCGGCGACGGCCAGGGCGCGAGGGCCGGCCGGGGACTCGCGCCGGGTCGCCGCGCCCCGACTCCCGGAAAGCTCCCGGCGAGCTGGCGGCCGGGGCGCAAGGCGCGACGCGAGCCCGAGGAGGCGCGCGCAGGCCGACGTGCGACTCCGCGGAAGGGGAGCACGCAGCGTCGCAGGCCGCTCGCAGACCCCGCCGCAGCGGCCCGAAACGCGGCCGCCGGGAGGAGGGGCCGGAGCAGCGAGAGGCGCGCCCCGCCCGCGCGCTGGAGCCGCAGGGGAGGCCGGGCGGGCTGTCGGGCGGCGGCGGCTCCGTGCGGCGCAGGCGCGGCGCGGCCCTGGGCGGGCGCCAGGAGCCGGGGAGGGGAGGCCGCCCGGGCTCCCCGGCGCGGGAACGCCAGCCCGCCCGGAAGGCACGCGGGCGCCGGGAGGAGGCCGGCCTGGCCCGCAGAGCCGCGATCCCCCTCGGCAGCGAAGGCGTGCGTGGGGAGCGCGCCGCGGGGCGGGACGTTTGCGGCGGCAGCGAGGCTTCCGGCACGCCCGCGCGCGTGGGGCTGCCGGCGCGGAGTGCGCCTCGGGGCTCGGTGGCGCCGCCCTCCCGCGAGGAGACAGAAGGCCGGCCTACTTTTGCCTGAAAACGAGCACTCAGCTGTCAGACGGGGTCCTCTCCCCGGTTGCAGTGCTTACCCTCACTGCTTTGCTCAAAGGACTCCAAACCGGGGAGCTCAGTGTTTTCTTCCAGAGGCACAATTTTCTTGATTCAAATCACTGAGGGCCGGGCGTGGTGGCTCATGCCTGCGGGCTCAGCACTTCGGGAGGCTGAGGCGGAAGGACTGCTTGAGCCAGGAGTTCGAGACCAGCCAAACAGCATAGCAAGACCGCGTCTCCACAAAAAAATTAAAAAATCAGCCAGGCGTGGTGGTGCGCTCTGTAGTCCTGGCTACTTAGGAGGCTGAGATGGGAGGATCACCTGAGCCCAGGAGGCCGAGGCTGCGGCGAGCTGTGATTGTGCCACTGCACTCCAGCCTGGGTGACAGGTTAAGACTCTGACTCAAAAAACAAGAAAAAAACCACTGATGCAGAACAACAACAAAAGAAACATGTAGTTTCGTGTATACTGGGTCAACACCTACATGTTTGTTACATCTCCTATGAGCAGGTGCTGGACACACTGCACAGAGGTGCTGGGGCACCATCAGGGGTTTCCTCCAGGAAGCAGTGCCCCCTGGGAGGACAACCAGTGGCCCAGGGATTATGCCGCCATCTCTAATTCAAACTAGATTTCGGGATCTCTGCGCATCATGACTGCCGAGGGCAACAGCCTGAGGAAGGCAAGCCCTGGCTTTTGGGTCGGCGCCTTCTGTGATCCCTCCAGGCCCACTCTCCACCTCCCGCAGCCCTGCTTCATGGCCACAGAGGCTGACTTCGTAGGATGCTGCAGGGGGCAAACTTGCCCTCAGTGAAGGTGGTGGGGTTTTGTAAGCTTTCGGTGGGTGATGACACCTAGCCCAACAGTCCTTCCCTAGAGCTATGCTGTCTGGGCCCAGCCCCTGTTCCCTCTCCTTGGCTCTTGGCCATAGGAAGCAGCAACGTCCTTGAAAGACGAGAGAGAGAGAGAGAGAGAGAGAGAGAGGGAGG
>CAUYQG010133024.1:0-11514 GCA_963574415.1 Tarsius wallacei
CGCCTGTAGTTCTGGCTACTCGGAAGGCTGAGGCGGAAGGATCGCCGGAGCCCAGCAGTTCGAGGCTGCGGTGGCCGGGAGCGGCCACTGCACTCCAGTCTGGGCGACAGAGTGAGACTCCAACTCAAAAAAAAAAAAAAAAAGAAGTAAGGACAGCATTATCTTGGAGGGGAAGAGGAATATTAATGACAGAGAGGCCACGAGGAGGTCTTTTAATGCTGGTTCTGTGAGTAGTTTTCTCTATGAAGATTCATCCAGCTGTACACCAATAACAGTGCACATTCCTGAAAGTGTGCTATACTTCAGTTAAAAATTAACTTTTAAAACTCAAGCATAGGCATGCTACTTATAATGTCTACCTTTGTACTTTCCATATGTTTTTCTAAATTTCCTTCAGTTGTTTGTTTATTCTTTCTTTTCAGCATTCAGCTTGAATCTTGAATATCCTTTTGTTATTTAAAATGACACATTGCCTCACTGAAGTTATGTAAGATAGTAAATTCAGCTATTGTTGGTTAAGCGATGAATAACATTCCCAAAATGCATTTTTAAAACTATATTTATGACCCATTGGCAACTTTAAGCAATGAACAACATCAAAGCAATGAGCAATGATGTTAAATGCGTTTCTCAATTTATTTATTTTATTTTTTCTTAATTAAGGTGTGTGTTATTAGAAAACCTATTTAGAGTCACGTAACAATCAACAGCCAGATTTTAATAGATTGTTGTTGGGTTTCTAAGTGGTGGTGCCTTTAAAAGTAAAAATTATCAAATAAAATAAAATAAAATAAGCAAAATTTCTCTATTGCCTATACTCTATCCTGTGATTCTTGCTGAATTCTGTGGCTTACCCAGGTTTTCTGTGAAATGACCAACAAGCCTTCATGAGTATTTCTCCAGAATAAAAGAAAAACAGATTTCCATCTGCTTATGAAGATGTTTTATCCTTAAACTAAACAATTCTAAAAATCATATGGAACCACAAAAGACCTCAAATAGCAAAAGCAATCTTCAACAAAAATAACAAAGCTGACAGCAATACACCATCTGACTTCACAACATGCTACAAAGTTATAGTAACCCAAACAATGTAATACTGGTATAAAAACAGACACATAGACCAATGGGACAGAATAGAAAACCCAGAAATAAACTCACACATCTACAGCCAACTGATTTTCAACAAAGGTGCCAAGTACACACCATGGGGAAAAGACTGTCTCATCTATAAATGTGACTGGGAAAACTGGATATCCACATGCAAAAAAAAGAAAAGAAAAAGAAACTAGACTCATATCTCACCATACATAAAAATTAACTCAAAATGGATTAAATACTTAAGTGTAAAACCTGAAACTACAAAACTGCTAGAAGAAAACATAGGGGAAATGCTCGATTACATTAATCTAGGCAAGCATTGTTTGAGGCAACCTATAAAGCGAGAGGAAATATTCACAAACTATATATCTGACAAAGGACTAAAATCCAGAATCTGCAAGAACTTAAGCAAATGAGCAAGAGAAAGACGAATAACCCCATTAAAAAGTGGACAAACAACATGAATAGACATCTCTCAAAATAAGACATACAAATGGCCAACAAACATATGAAAAAATACCCAACATCACTAATCGTGAGGGAAATGTAATGAAAACCACAATGAAATGCCACCTTATACCAATGAGTGGCCATTATTTTTTTTTTTTTGAGTTGGAGTCTCACTCTGTCACCCAGACTGGAGTGCAGTGGCCGCTCCCAGCCACCGCAGCCTCGACCTGCTGGGCTCCGGCGATCCTTACATCTCAGCTTTCCAAGTAGCTGGAACTACAGGCACGTGCTACCACGCCCGGCTAATTTTTTGATTTTTTGTAGAGATGAGGTCTCGCTTGCCCAGGCAGGTCTCGAACCCGCGGGCTCAGGCAATCCACTCACCTCAGCCTCCCCAGGCGTGGGATTACAGGCTGAGCCACCGAGCCCGGCTCAGAGTGGCCATTATTTAAAAAATTAAAAAACAATAGATGCTGGCATGAATGCATAGAAAAGGGAACGCGTATGTGTACACTATTGGTGGGAATGCAAATTGATACAACCTCAGTGAAAATCAATATAGAGATTTCTCACAGAACTAAAAGGAGATCTACCATTTCATCCAGCAATCCCACTACTTGGTATCTACCCAAAGGAAAACAGATCATTATATAAAAAAGAAACCTGCACTCACATGTTTATCACAGCACAATTCACAATTGCAGAGATGTGAAATCAACCTAAATGTTTATCAACTAATCAGTAGATAAAGGAAATATGGTATATATACCATGGAATACTATTCAGCCATTTTTTTAAAAATGTGTTTTGTGACAACTTGGCTGCAACATTACCCTAAGTAAAGTAACACAGTAACCAAATGCAGTGTTTCTCATTTACATATGGGAACTAAGTTATGGAACTGCAAAGACATATAAAATGGTATAATGGACATTGGAGACTCAGAAGAGGGAGGGTCGGAAATCACCTATTGTGTACAGTGTGCACTTGTAGGACTGATGAGTATACTTGAAGCCCAACTTCTTCTCCACTGTATAATGCATCCATGCAACCAAAAACCATTAGTACCTCTAAAGCTGTTGAAATTTTTTTAAAAACCAAAAAAGAAAAGAAAAAGTTACAGTTAACGATAATTGTTATGACTACGAGCATCAATATCTTGAGCTAATTATCTTTCTTTACTGTTTTCAGTCTGCGGGGGCCAAAAATCTTGCTGGATCATCAAAGGACACTGCAGGAGAAACTGCAAACCTGGTGAACAGGTGAAAAAGTCATGTAAAAATGGTGACTCTTGCTGTATTCCAAGCAACAGAGTCTCAGCCACACAGACCAACCCAGGCACCTACCAGAAAAACTCAAACTTTTAATCTTGATTTGAGAGTACCTATCGAAAATTTTCCATTAGTAATCCTTGGTGACAAGAATTTAGAGTGAAGCAGAAAAAACTGGGGACTTTTGTGATGAAAGTTTGTTAGCTCCGGTCTCTCTTTCTTGGGCCTATTAGAGCACATGACTTTCTCTCTGTTGTCATTCATCCACAGGGCTGGATTAAGACCTTGAGGTACCCAAAATACCATGGTATCCCATCCTCATCAATATTTAACTCTAAACAAAAACAATGATAAACTAATTAAATAGAAGAAAAGTCAGAAAACTTCCAGTATTTCCCATAATAAATTCCTCAAAAATGTTTTTTGAAACATCAAGTATCAAATTACTTTATGCAAGAAAACACATTTTCATTTATTTTGTGCCTACATTGCTATTGTCCGATGTCTGTGGCATTACTTTCTCCATCTGGGCCTCCACCTTCCCAAAAAAGGGTTTGGGAAGCCTCTGAGAAATTCTTTGTGTTATACTTGCCTCTTGGTTCTACATAAGTGCTCCTTGATTTTTTTTTTTTTTAACAATAGCTACTAGGACACTGTTAGGTTAAAACTCCCAGTAGGGTCTCCAAAATGATGGGTCAGGCACAATGGAGTCTGCAATCTGGTGACATGTGAAAGATACAAATAATTTCACAGAAGTTAGATTGAAAAATATAGTTTATTTAGAAAGTAAATTACAGAGCCGGGCTCGGTGGCTCAGCCTGTAATCCCGCGCCTTGGGAGGCTGAGGTGAGTGGATTGCCTGAGCCCGCAGGTTCGAGACCCGCCTGGGCAACTTGGCGAGACCTCATCTCTACAATAAATAAAAAATTAGCCAGGTATGGTAGTGCGTGCCTGTAGTTCCAGCTACATGGAAGGCTGAGGCGGAAGGATAGCCGGAGCCCAGCAGGTCAAGGCTGCGGTGGCCGAGAGCGGCCACTGCACTCTAGTCTGGGCGACAGAGTAAGACTCCAACTCAAAAAAAAAAAAAAGAAAAGTAAAAAAGTAAATTACAGGGATTAAGAGAGGAGATTCATCACCTCCCCAAGGTAGGGGAGGGGGCCAAAACCAGGAAACATGGCCTAGCTGTACCTCAATGAGCACATGACCTGGCCATTGCTTAGCAAGGCAAAGGCTAGAAAGTAAATTAGAGAGAGGGAGAGAGAGAGGAGATTCACCTCCCCAAGGTGGGGTGCAAAGCTAGGAAACAAGGCAACCGTAGGTCAAGGAGCCACATGGCCAGACCATGGCTTAGCAAAGCAATCATGCATGGATAGAGAGAGACAGAGAGAGAGAGAGAGAGACAGAGAGAGGAGATTCACCTCCCCAAGGTAGGGAAGGGGGCCAAAGCTTAGGAAAACATGGCAGCCATAGCTCAAAGAACCAGATGAACACACTAGAGTTTAACAAAGCAAGGGCAAATGGCTGCTCCAGATTGAATTCTTTCAAACCTTCCCTTTGATGGGGGCAGGTCACTAAGGTGATTGGGTGGTGGTCCTTTACACATCATCACAAAAGGGACAGGTAAGTGCAGGTACTGACCTCAGGTGATGGACAGCAGGCAGATGGGTGGTTCAGTCACATGACTGCTACCATGTTGATGGGGTCTGTGTCATGAAGGTCACGAAGGTCTAATTAGGTTAACTTGTTTACAAAACAAGCTGGGGAGGGGGTTGTAAGACAATTATGAATTGCTACCTCTGAGAAACCGGGTTTGTCCTTGATTAGTGATTACAGGGTAAGTTAAAGTGAACTGCTTGAAAAACATAGCAGATCTAGGCAATGTTCAAATGGCTGCTCATTGGGTATATTGACTCCATGTTATATCCTTTCAGACACGAGGAATTTTTTTATGTAAACTAGAAGACAGTTCAGATAAGTGCATCTCATTTACTACTAAATCAATCACCTTTGGTCCTAAGCTTCTATCTTTTGTCCTGCACCAGAAAGGGACTGGGCCAGAGGTGTACTCCAAGGAATCCTTCTGCCTCCTTTGCTTAGGGAATAGATAACAAGGACAGTCTTGCTGATTTGCTGGCTTCATGGACTTATATTTTAGACCCAAGCTCTGATCATATTTGGTGATCCAAGGGCCTATATAGGAGGCAGGTAACACTTGCATAATGATACCTGACTTTTTGAGGTTATATGTGTTAGGGGAAAAGGACCCAGAAAAGGATAAGAAAAAAAAAAAGCTCCAATAAATGTTCCAGTATATGCACCATAGGAAGAAAAGAGCTCAATTACATTTTTTTACCCCCACTAAGGGGTCCATTCCCGGGGGCCACTTGGGAGTCCCCAAGGATGCCATATTGGTTTTGATCTTCACGCATCTGCATCTCCTGGGCAACTCCACAGGCGAGAAGATTTGAGCTCCCCCTCACGGTTTAAATGTGTGATGATTGCATGTTGTGGGAAATTTTAAGCAAGTCTTGTCCTAAATAGGAATTGCTTAGGACAGCAGGTGAAGTTAAACCCAGGAGTACTGGCCACGGTCTTGCAGAAGGTTCCTGGCCTAGTAGTCCTCATCTGATCAGCTTTTGTTACTAAGTGATTATGAACTCCCTGGTGATGGGATTTTCTCTGAACTATCGATATTGAACTATCAGGAGTTCTATTTCCCTTCTTGAGGATTTAACAACAGTTAAACTTTAATTCTAAGAATAAATACTCAAGCACAGGAGGACTCAAAAAATTTAAAAAGAGGTAACATAGAGATTAAAACTATCAACACTTTCCAGGTGAGAAAACTGTGGCCCAAAAGGTTAATTTCACTCACGTATTCAACAAATACTTTCTAAGCACATATTATGTTGAAAGACATTGTGGTTGACACTGGAGCTACAATACTGAAGATAACTGACTTGTTACCTGATCTAATAAAGCATATTGTTTAGAAAAGAAGGTGAAAAATAAACAGGTGAAAAAAATAAATGTGTTGTGATTGCTACCTAAATGAAACAAGAAAGGGACTCAGGCCAAATAACAACTTAGATGGATGTGCCTTCATAAGATGAAGTGTTCAGAGAAATCCCTTCTGAGAATGTGACATTCAAACTAAAGCCTGAAGGAACTATTCATGAAAAAAATCAGAAACAATGTTGTAAGAAAAGGATACAAAAAATATGTGACAGGTGGTGGATTCGTTAGGATAAGATAGACTATATTGCAATAACAGACTCTGAAATCTCAGTGGTTTAACAAAAGTGATTTGTTTTACAAATCATACAGAGTCTAATGTGGGGCTTGTCCATTTTGTAGTCAGCATCTGAAACACTTTGGCATTTAAAATAATCATTGCAACAGAAAAGAGGGCTGGAAGATCACGTACCAATATCCTTAAAGACATTTTTCTACTTATCTACATTGGCCAGAGCCCAATCACATGAAACCAACCTACCTGCAAGTAAGGCTGGAAGATGAAGGAGAAGCACATGAATGTTTGGTGAGCATTAAATACTCTACCACAGTTTGAAACGGCCAGATCCATTTAATCTTTTCTTCCTACATGTAGATCAATGCATTTCCCTCCCAAGGGATACAATCCAAATTCCAATCCAACTGAAAACCTAGCATTTCTGAGCCCTCACCATCAGGTCCAGATGTGTCTCTCTTCAGTCTAACAATCTCTGAATTAAAACAATCTCTGAATTAAAAAGACGAGTTTTCTATCCACCCATGCCATATGAAATACTGTGTCGGGACTAAAGTAACTACAACAAACATTCTCCTCTAGAAAGGACCAGCAGCCATAGGTCCCAGCAATGCTAAAATGCCATTAGGCCCATATGGTGAAACTCTTAACCTGTGCCTAGTGGAGAGAACTAGCTGAGGCCCTGATTCTGCTCTCTGAGATGAGTTTCTTTGCCTTTTGTTCTCTGTAATCCCTGAATCTGTCCCTTTGGAGTTTTCTATTTAGCCATAATTTTCACTGGTTGTATCTGAAATTGGTATTTGGGAACTTGCCTTTGAAGCCTGCCTTCCTTTGTGGAAGATTGGAGCACTAACAATTGTTTTACAGCTCAGATGTCAGAGACTTTGTTGACTTTTTGGCCATATGGCACCTTCAATGACTTTAACAGGCTTCTTAGTAAGCTCCTAAACCTTAGTAGACTCCTACATGACTTGCTTCCTGGCAGTTCTATTTGCAACTACTAAATCCAATGTTTCTTCCTACACTTACTTCTCAAATTACTTTTTTTTATTTTGTTTTTAATTGATGCATAATAATGGTACATATTTTGGGGCACAGTGTGATGTTTCCACATATATACATTGCATAATGATCAATTCAGAGTAATTAGCATATCCAGCACCTTATGCATTTATCATTTCTTTGTGGCAAGAACATTCATAATTCTCCCTTCTAGCTATTTCGAAATATGCAATGCAGTATTGTTAACCATAGTCACCCTGTTGTGTACTAGAACACCAAAACTTATGCCTCCTATCTAACTATAACTTTATATCTGTTGACCAATTTTGACCCTGAACATCTATCACAATACTACAAGAAAGGTACCGGTAGTAGCAGGACACTGCCGGTGGTGGGGAGGAACACATAACATCAATAAGGGTGCTGATCCTAATCCAGGCAAAGTGAGGTCCAATGGGAGGCCCAAACTTCACCCGTAGGTAAACCTCTTATATACCCAATCCTGACTCGTACCCCACATCTTTAAAAGAAAAAGAGTAAATGTCTTCAAATGCATCTATTTTCCCTTCAAATTACTTTTATGCTTCCTTGTGCTATGCTCACTCCGTTTCTCACTCTCTCAATTTCTCTCCCCACCCCCTTTCTCTCAGCATCTACCTTAAGACTGTCAAGTTTAAGTTGCAAGTTCATACCACTAAGCTAATCTTTTATCTAATTCATTTTATCCCAACTGAAATGTTTTACAGAGAGTTAACTGTTTGATGCCTTTTTAAATCCCATCTCTTATTATCTGGGATCTAGGATCAGTCTGGTTTACTAACCAATGCTCCCCATTTCTGAAATCCCTCTGTTGCAGATTATTTCTACTTGAAAACTGGCCAGTTCTTTTTTGAGGTAGTCTCTTTCCTGGAAGACTGTGCCAAATGCACCCACTATCAACCAGCATGCACCATAACACGTGTTCATCTCCAAACTTTTCCCCTAGAGCTACAAGATCAACAAGCACATGTTTTGCCACCCAGGTTATCACAGACAATAGTTTTGTCACATGTTCTGCCATGGAATCACATGGAGAACCCTCTTTCAAGCCTCCAGTATCAGTTTTCTCCCTTCCTGCAACTGAATGGCTAAGCCAAGTGAATATCGTAAGTTTCTGTTAGGGCATCCACTTCTCATAAAAATTCCTAAATTAGTTAGGGTAGGAAAAGTTCCATCATAGTAACAAATAACCCCCCCCCAAAATCTCAAATAAAGTTTTACTTCTCATTAACACAAGGTCTAACATGGATCCAATGGCCTTCTCCCATCTTCTAGCTATAAGAACTACATCCCATCTGCCGCTCTAACTAAAAGAGAAGGCAGGGAATGCAGAGAAGTACATGATTAGACAAGGGATAACACTTTCTTTTCCAGATTGACATGAGCTTGGTCTACCTGAAGATTTCTTTTAAGTGGTTAAAACAGAAAAGAAAGTGACATGAAAGAGGTTTAAGAGGTAGACAGAGTCAAGCTGTACAGTGTTTTACAGGAGATAGTAAGGAGTCTGATTTTATCCAAAATACTCTCTTGTTGCCATAAGGTGAATAAATTAGATTTGGGGTGGGGGGAATGGAAAGAGTAAAATCAACTAGGAAATAATTGACATGGCCTGACCAAAAGATTCACAGAGAAAAAAAGAAGTGTAAGTGTGATATCTATTTTTGGAGTTGGGAGCAAATGGGAAGGACTTGTTAATGGACTAGATGTAATGAGAAAAGATAAAGCCAATAAATGGTGGAATCAGTCATGATTCCCAGTGTTCCAGCAGCAATGAAATGAGGATGACAGGAGTGGGGGCAAAAGGAACAGGCTTGGAGGGAAACTGACCAATGCTTGTGAAGTTGAAAATAAACAATTGGGTATGTAAGCCTTCCGACCAGAGGAGAATCTGATGCAATAGACATAAACTTAGTGCTTTTCAGAAAACCTTGCTCATCAGAAATGGAGCTGTAGAGTTTCTCCTGAAACTGTCAATAAGAAGTAAACATTTTTTATATTTTGTCTTTTGACTAACATTTTTTACGTTTTGTCTTTTGCCATTAATTTTTTAATATAAGTTTAAGTGGTCAGTTCTGTCTTTCCCTTGAAATCTGACCTGAATTTCATATTTAGAAAGGGTTTCCCCACTGAAAGATTATAAATAAAAAAGCTATGTATACATTCTAGTACACTTGTGGAATTTATTTTAAAATATTCAATCCATTTGGAATTTACTTTGGTATATGATATAAGGTTAGAATCTAACTTTATTTAATGTCAAATCTACTTATTGAACACTCATCTTTTCTCCACTCTCTTGATATTGCATGTAAATCAGATGTTACATTTATATAAGCATATCTGTTTTATCAAGTTTTTACCATTATTAAGTTCTTTTCTGCATATTAACCACATCATGGTTAGCAGTTACAAAATCATACTTTATCTTCACCAACCAAGATACAACATTCTATGATAAATACATAAAATATTTTTGTTAAGATGTTATGAAAACCACAATAAGGCCAGGACTGGTGACTCACTCCTGTAATTCCAGCACTTTGGGAGGTCAAGGCAGGAGGATTGCTTGTGCCCAGGAGTTTGAGACCAGCCTGGACAACATAAAACAATCCCTGACTCTACAAAAAGTTTTAAAAGTTAGCTGGATGTGATGGTGTATGCCTGTAGTCATAGCTACTTGGGAGTCTGAGGTGGAAGGATTCTGTGAGCCCAGGAGTTTGAAGCTGCAGCAAGCTGTGATCATGCCACTGCACTCCAGCTTGGGACAGAGTAAGACTCTGACCCAAAAAAAATTTTTAGCCACAATAAATAAATTTGACAAACTTCCACTCACGAGTTGGCTTTTAGAAAACTGGTAGAAGCAAATTGACTTTTTTAAACTGGACCTTCAATAATACATGGCGAGTGTTGATACTAAGAAAAGAGAAAAGCCTAACAGAACACCAGAAAGCATTTTCCCCAGAACATGGCTTAGAAGAAGCAGCCTGAAGGAGAGGGAGAGAATCAGGAGAGAATAAAGTCATAGAAGCCAAGAGGGACAAGAAAGATGAATGTAAGAAGGGAATGAGCAATGGTGTGAAACCCAGCCAAAAGTCAAAGGAGGCTGCAGGTCAAACATGACCATGAAGGTTTTAAGAAGGTGACCTTGACTGTGTCACCACAGGATAAGTATAGAAGCCAAATTCTAGTAAGATGAGTTTAGAGGGAAGTAAAGAATGGAGATGGCAAGAATTACTCTTTCAAAAAGTGTATCTGTAAAAAGAAGGAAAGAAATGAGATGTTAAAGATGTCAACTGAGGTGGGATAGTGTACAATATATAACCTACAGTAATTCTGTACAACTTTGGAGTGACTTGAAGAAAGATATATTTTCAGGAATAAAAGAACTTAGAGACTGTCAAGTTCAACTCTTATCTAATGCTAACGTTTTCTCTGCACAAGCACCATTATCACTGCCAACAAATGGCTCCCGCTTGCCACTCAAAATTTTTCACCTCCCTTTTGCAGTGAGAATGAGTTTCCATACCCTAAATTCTCTTCTACTCACCTACTATCAACTATATCTATCCAAATCACTGGTTCTGGAACTGTGTCCAAATCTCCTGTGTCAAAAATCTACGTCAGCTCTCATGTCCCTGCCTAAGTCTTTCAACCATTTCTCAGAGGACTCAGTGTCCAGACTCTTCCCCAACTTCGCCAACTCATTTGCACTCATTCAAGCTGTCACTGTCCCTCAGGCAAAACAGAATTCAAAATGGAACCCAGCCCCTACCTATTATCATTCACAAAAAAATCAACTTTAAGTGGATTAAAGACCTAAATGTAAAACCTCAAACTATAAGAATCCCAGAAAAAAAACATACGAAACACCCTTAAGGAAACTGAAATAGGCAACAGATTCCTGATCAACTCTCCAAAAGTGAATGTCATAAAAGATAAGATAGACAAATGGGACTTCATCAAACTTAAAAGTTTCTGCAAAGGAAAAGAAACCATCAGGGGAGTGGGGAGACAGCCCACAGAATGTGAAAAAATATTTGTCAACTGTAAATCTGACAAAGCCCTAACATCCAGGATCTACAAGGAACTCAAGCATGCCAAAAGGCAAAAAACCATTCTGTTAAAAAATGGGCAAAAGATATGAATAGACACTTCTCAGAAGAAGACATATGAGCAGCCAACAGATACTTGAAAAAAGCTCAGCCTCGCTAATCATCAAAAAAATGTAAATTAAAACCACACTGAGATACCCCACCTAACTCCAGTCAGGATGGCCATCATCAATAACTCAAAAAACAGCAGATGCTGAAGAGGATGTGGGGGAAAGGGAACACTTCTACACTGTTGGTGGGAGTGTAAACTAGTACAGCCTCTGTGGAAAACAGAGTGGCAATTTCTAAA
>CAUYQG010133028.1:0-29038 GCA_963574415.1 Tarsius wallacei
CAAGTGATGAGGCCTCTAGGAGGTGGAAGAGGCAGGAAACAGATTCTCCCCTGGAGCCTCAGAAGAAACCAAACCTGCTGATATCTTGATCTTAGCCTCAGAAGACTGGGTTTGGATAGCTTCTGACCTCCAGAACTGGAAGAGAATAACTCTGTGTTGTTTTAAGCTGCTAAATTTGTGGTAATTTGTTAAAGCAGTGATAAGTACAATGGACTTTTCTGCATTAATTTTCATTTTTTAAAATTACAATAAAATATTCAGTTACTGACTTTAATTTTACACCCCATGTCAGTGAGGCTTCCTAATCCTGGCCCTGGGGGTGGCAGCTGAAGTCTCCCAAAGCCATAGGGTAGGAGGTGGCACTCAGTTTCTCGCTTATCAGAGCTCAGGTGAATATGAAGGCGAGAAGTGAAGTTCACGGTGCCAAAGCATTACAAGCCAAGGAATGGCTGCCCTAAGCCTACCAGCAAAGTCTGGGTATTCCCATGGCTCAGATACCTGTCAGATCTGAGCAGCCTGTCCATGTAAAAGAGAAGGGAAGGGGGCAAGGGTTCAGAGCAGAGGACTTGAGAGAGGCACCTGCCTACTATGGGAGCAAACAAGACTCTCTCAGGTGGGCAGATGGGCTCTGGCGCTGACTTGATTTCTCCTCTCTGAGCCTCAGTCTCCCCACCTGTTAGACCTGTCAGTCTCTAAGGAATGCCCTCCCCTTCCCAGGCTCCCCAGAGAGATGAAGTCTGCAACTATCACCCATTTGGAAGGCTCTGACTGGTATGCCCACAATGAGGTCCAGGTGAAGCTCTGGCCCTGTTGATGCCCACCTTGTCTTGGGGGTGGTCTTTTACCAGGTGCCTATTGGGGATGGGTGTGCAGAGGTAGTCATAAAACTGCCCTCTTGGGGCAGGGCTAGGAAGCTGAGAACCTAAGGGTCTGTCCTCTTACATGAAGAAACTGGTGACAGGTAACCTCTTCAGTCTGGATCACCCTCATCTCTGAGCTGTGCATACAGTAGCCCCTGGGCTGGGACTGCGGTCAGAACCTCAGGGACTGCCTCTTCCCTCGGTCTTAACTATTTCCCCCTAATCCATGAAGACAAATGAGATCTAGAGGGTATGATGCTCTGAGGTCTACCTGGCAACAGCATCCAAGAATAGACTTGCCCTGCAGGTGGGCTGCCCCTACTCCCAGCCCTGCTTTGTGTTGTTAGGAAAGTTATTGAACCTCTCTGGGTCTCTGTACCAAACCCTAGGCAAAAGTAGGCATGACAAGTGTGAGATCCCTCCCTCTTCTCTCAGAGTGGTGTGAGCTGAAGTCTTCCAAGGCTGCCTGGAATAAGCTGAGAGCCAGAGATCCCAACCATAAGACGTCTGAGGCCACCCTGTGTCTTGCTCTCAGAGGCTCCAGCAGACCTAGACTGGAACACCAGCTTCCCACTTACTTTGTGACGTGGACAAATCACCGAAGCCTCCCTGATGCTGTCTTTTCACCTAAGCGGGGGATATAACGGGACTGATTTTACAGGGCTATCATCAGGCTCAGTGGGGATGCAGAGACGGGCATGGAAATACTGCAGGCACCAGGGGTCCGTCCTCATCTTAGCAATAACTGGGACAAACTCATTTCTGGCCTTGTGCTCTGAGCTCTATTTAGCACAAACTGAAACCAGGCTGGTCAAGCTGACAGGTACTTCTCATCACAGCTGCTGGGAAGGAAGGCTTTAACAAATCAGCAAGGTGGTTAAAAGGCAGTGAAACTAAACTTTGCAGGAAGCCGTGGTGAACAGTCCCCAGTAAATCACCTCAGCTGGCTTGCCAGGCTCTCCCAAGACAAAGCAGCTGCTCTGGCCTTTGTTTTTCTGGCAAACACCTGGCTCAGTGGCTGTTCCATCAGTGAGGGCCGTAACTAGAGGCCATTTCCCCTGCCTTGGGGGATCCAAGCTCTCAGGCTCCTAAGGCTCTTGTAAGGGACAATCCTTGAGGGCTGCATGGGAAGGAGGCCAAGTATGCCGTGAACCCACCCCTACTTCCAGAAGAGACCAGATCTGCCCTCTATGAGCCTAGACAGGGTCCAAGACATCTCTTCATCCACCCGGGCATGTGGCTTCTCAGGGCCCACTGGAATAAGCAGAGACCACAAGAATTGGGTTCAAGTGCCCCTTCTACTGGCTTAGTGACCCAAAGCCCAGCCCATGTCAGCAACAGTCAGTTCACTCTGTTTTTATAAGGGCTGCCAGAAATGACCTAGGCCCACTGGCCTGGCAGGGTAACATTGACGGGAAATATAGATAAGGCTGTCTTCTTGAATCTCTCAGCTGAGCTGAGGCATGGAGCAAGCAGTGCTGGGGAGAAGTGGCCCAGCAGGAACTCAGGCTCTATTACTGCCAGCCTGGCCCGGAGTCACTGACCTTCTACTCTGAATCTGATTGTGCCTCCAAGGCTTCCATTTGAAGATACCATTCCAGCAAATGATGACCAGCTGACTAACAGGTTGCTTTGCGTCAAATTGTCCAAGGTTGGATTTTTCTCCATGCCAAGTGTCCCTGCCCTATGGCCTCAAGAAGCTGTATTTGTACCCTCCTTCCTCCCCTCATGATTTCTGAGGAACCCAAGGACAGGAGAATTGCCTCCGGAGGGTCAGAGGAAAGTCTTCAGAGGTCCATGAGAGCCACACACAGGCCGGGACAGGCTTAGGCAGTGCAGTTCTGTTGACCACCTCAGGCCTGCTGCCTGGCCCCTCAAGCCCCACCCCAGCACAGAGCAGTCACTCTGGGTGGGGATACCATTCCCAGCTAGGCTCCTTGTCTCAAGACTGCCCTCTGTGCTGCTACCAGGAAGGTTGGGACCCTCAGTTTCTATGCTTTGCTTGCTGGTGCCTGCTGGTCCATAAGTGCAACAGTTACCATATTACTAGTTATCAAGCACTCACTCTGGTCCCCAGACGCCTGCATCCAACTGCCCTCTCACCATCTCTACTGGATTAATGACTCACAGACACCTCAAACTCAAACATGTCCAAACAGAGCTATAGTCTTGTCACAATCTCCCAAGCTTGATCTGTGTTGAGTTTCCCTCTCTGTTCATGACAACTCTGACCTTCCAGTTTCCCAGCCAGATACCCTGAAGCCAGTCTTCACTGCCTTCCTCACACCCACATCCAGGAGAGTTTATCAGTCCTACTTGCAAAACAGATTTGGAATCTGATCACTTTCACCACCTCCACCACAGGGAGAGCACCCACCCCCCAACACTTGCCTAGATTATTACAAATATGTCTCTGGCTTCCCCTTGAGCCTCTCCAGTCAGCAGTCAGAGTGGTCCTTTTATGCATCAGATCATGACATTCTGCAGCTCAAAGTCCCCAACATCCCCTCCCCATTTCACTTATGACTCATAGACACCTCAAACTCAAACATGTCTAAACGGGGCTACGATCTTACCACAATCTCTCAAGTCAGAATGCTGAAAGGGGACCAGGAGGCCTTTACCTTCTGGCTCCCATCTGGTCTCCTCTCTTATTCCTTCCAGCCTACCTGCCTCTGCGCTGGTTCTAGATCACACCAGACGTTCTGCCTTTGCCTGAGCGGTGGCCTCAGTCTAGCACACTTTCACCAAATGTCCTCCTGGTCCACTCTGGCCTCTTTCTACACTTTTTTTTAATATCACTTCATACCCATTAGGATGGCTATTACAAAAACAAAAACAGGAAATAGAAAACAGCAAGTACTGGTGAGAATGAGGAGAAATTGGAACCCTTGTGCACAGCCAGTGGGAATATAAAATGGGGCAACCACTATGGAAAATGGCATGGAGATTCCTCAGAAAATTAAAAATAGAATTACCATATGATCCAGCTTCTGGGTATTATCCAAAAGAATTGAAAGCAGGGACTCAAAGAGATATCTGTACACCTATATTTAAAGCAGCATTATTTGCAATAGCTAAAACATGGAAGCAACCCAAGTGTCCATCAATGGATGAATGGATAAGCAAAATGTGGTCTATCCTTACAATGGAATGTTATTTGACCTTGTCTGACACGTGCTATGACAAAGGTGAGACTTGAGGGACATTATGCAAAGTGAAATAAGCCAGTCACAGAGGGACAAATACCGTATCATCACTCCACCTACATGAGGTATTTAGAGCTAGACAAATTCGTAGACACTGAAAATTGAATGCTAGTTGTCCAGGGTTGGAGGAAGGAAGGAATGGGGAATTATCACTGAATCATATGGTAATTCTATTTTTAATTTTTTGAGGAATCTCCATGCCATTTTCCACAGTGGCTGCCAGAGTATCCATTTGGGAAGATGGAAAAGTTGTGGAGACAGATGGCGGTAATGGTTGCATAACAACGTGAATGTACTTAATACCACTGAACTGTATGCTGTATACTGTTTTTATTCCTGCTATGTCCTCTGCCTGCGTGTGACAGATGCTCAGTAAGTGTTTTTTTAATGAGTGAGGATTATTTAGTACTGAGAAAGTGTTGAGCACTCTATGTCTATTTTCTCTTAATTCCTATGACAATCCTGCAAAAGAAAGATATTCTCCTTTTTACTTTGCAAGCAAGGACACAGAGATACAGGGAGGGTAAGAGGTGTGTCCAGGGTCACAAAGCAATCAGGCAGCAGGGCCAGATCACACTCAGACCCAAGCCTGTTGTCAAACCTCACTCTGCCTCCTCTCACACTTCAATGCAATGGGCTTAGCTAAGCCCCTTCCTGTGCCCATAAATTCCAGGCTTTGAGGCGCTTGCAGGCTCTCTCCATATAACCAGGCAGGGATGTACATGCCAAGTACCCACCAAATGCCAAGGCAGCCCTGGGGACCCCATGACTGTTGTCTCCCTTTTCTCTTCTCTCATAGAGGGCTGGTAAGGAAGTGCTACCTCACGTGTCCTCCTAGGGCTATATTTCCTGAACTATACACAGAAGTTCAGAGATCAGTTTGAGGAATGCTGGCCTCTTAACAATATCAAGTCTTCTGATCCATGAACATGGAATGTCTTTCTAGTTATTTAGGTTTTCTTCTATTTCTTTCAAAAATGATTTGTCATTTTCAAAGTATAAAATTCAAAGACCCAGAATTCTTTGGCTAAACTTATCCCTAAATATTTTATTTTTTGGATGCTACTGTAAATAAAATTTTCTTAATTTCATTTTCAGTTTGCTCATGGCTACTGTACACTCATAGAATTGATTTGTATATATTGACCTTGTATACTGCAACCTTGCTAAGCTTTTTTTTTATTAGCTTTAACAGTTTTTTAGTGAATTTCTTAGAATATTATACATATAAGATTATGTCATCTGTGAATATAGATATGATAACATCTTCCTTTTCCAATCAGGCTGCATTTTATTTCATTTCTAATTGCCCAGCTAGGACCTCTGGTACAATGCCAAATAGAAGTAGTGAAGGCAAGAATCCTTGCCTTGTTCCTGATCTTGGAGGAAAAGCATCCAGTCTCCTCTATTAAGCAAGTTATTAAGTATTAAAAGTACTTCTGTGGAGTTTGTTATAGATACCTCAGGTTAAGTTCCCTTCTATACTTAGCTTTTGGAGTATTTTGATCTTTAAAGAGTGTTGGATTTTATCAAACTTTTTCTACAAAAATGATCATGTGTTTTTGTTCTTTATTGGTCTATTATATTAATTGATTTTCAGATGCTAAACCCCCCCCCCTTGTATTCTTGGGATAAATCTCATTTTACCACAGTGTATACTTTTTTGGATTCAATGTGTTAGTATTCTGTTGATGAATTTTGCTTCTATATTTGTAAGAGATATTGGTGCTCCAGCAATAATTCTCTCTCCCTCCCGTACCATTGATCTTTTGCAATGCTGTCTTTTCTTCTAAATTAAAAAATAAACAAATTCCTCTTTACCTGACTTACCCCCTGTAGCTGCTGTCCCATTTCTCTTTTCCTTTATAACTTCTTAAAGGAGTTGGAACTAAGCCCCAATCTTCCTTCCAAACAACTGTAATTCCTGTGGTCTGTCTTTCTTAGTCAATGGCCAACCTATCCTTCCAGTTGCTTAGATCAAAACACCCATGAATTACCCTTAACTTTTCTTATTCATTCTCATACACCTCTCTTCCATCCCAGCAGGTGAATACTACTGGCTCTACCTTCAAAATAAATCAAGGATTCAATTACTTTCTTATCACTGCCACCATCAGGCCAGGCTGCCCTCGCCTTCACCTGCATTACTTCATAAGGAGCTCCTAAGTAGCCTTCTGATTCTCTCCTTGCCCTACTTTGGTCTCTTTTCAACACAGCAGCCAGAGGGATCCTGGTACAACCCGGATCAGGCTCTGCCACTTCTCTGTTTCAACCATGAGGCACTAACAGCCCCAGTATGACTATAGGGTCATTTCCTTTCTGGTCTCTCTCCTCCCCTCTCTCCTTCATCCACTCCACTCTGGTCACACTGGTCTTCTTGCTGCTCTTCCAACATGGACCCCCCTTCCTATGCCTGTGCTGTCACTCACCTTTTCTTCTCCTTTATTCCAAAGTCACCAAACTCTGACCTCCCATCACTCCTGCACACCCCCCTACCTCCTCTGTCCCCACTGCGCACACCACTATCTCACCTACAATGGGTCTCCTTAGCTTACTGGTCACTCACCTCCTGTACTAGTGCATGAGCTCCATGAGGGCAGGGGCCTTGTCTGTCCTGCTTCTGCTGTCTCCCCATTCTCTAGAATACATTCTCAACTTCATGACAGATTGGTTGAATGACTAAATGAATGCCCATATGAGAGGTACACCAGCCAGGGCTACCACTGGGCAGGTCACCAGCAGTGACAGGCTCTCCTGAGCACTGGCCTGCCACCATCTGCTCATGAGGATGACCAGGCCCTCACATCTGCAGTACTCGAGTATGTCAGAGGTGGCCCGCCCACTGCCAGAGCAAACACTGGGAAGGGTCCGTGGCTCTGTTATGAAACAGCAAAAGAAAAGACTGATCCTCTAAGCCTCCTTTCCAGGGGACCCATGCTAATAACAGCTCCACCAGGAAACCTTCAGGGGCTGACGGAGCTCACCTGCAAGCGCCTTGCGTGCCCAGACACGCCTGGCATCCCTAACTCCTGAGAATTCTGTTTCCTCTGTACTTCTGGTAGAAAGGAGATAAGCGCCTTTGATGGCAGTTCCTGTTTTAAGCTGGAGAGTACTTCAGCACACAACCTGGGAAGGCAGATGTATGCTTGGCCTGGGGGAGGGGTGGGTCTGGGTTCCTCGTGGGATTCTGTTGAAGGTCCCCATTCTGAGCAAGCAGAGAGGGAGATAGACATTTGGCAGGGAAAACAGGACCGCTGAGCAGAGATCTTGGACAGGCCACTTTGGCCGGGATCAAGCACGGCTTCTGGAGTCAGAACATCCACCTTCATTTCTCAGTTCTGCTTCCTAACTGGCTGTATCATCTTGGAAAAGTTATTTCACCTCTTCGACCTCTTAGTTGGTCACCTTTCTGTGTTTCATTTTTTAATCTTTTCTGCACACACTCAGATAACTATTTAAAGCATAAGTGTGCAGATGGATGTTATTGTAAGAGGATCAGCTGTTACTACTCAAGTAAGCTAGAGAACATTCCAGAAACCTATACCGCTTCCTCGGCCCCATCTTAGCCTCTTCCTCCCTACTATCCTGACTTTAATGACATTCATTTCTTTGCTTTTCTTCCTATTTTTGCTGCCTATCTAGACATAAATAATACAGTTTACTTCTATCCTTTGTTTCAACTTTAAGTAGAATCATACAGCATGTTATTTTTTTTGTTTGGCTTCTTGTCTGAAGATTCACGCATGTACTGGGTGGAGCTGTAGTCAGTTCATTCTCATCATAAAGTTCCCACTGTAAGAATGAAGCAGTTATTCATCCACTTTATTGTTGCTGAGTGCTTGGGTTCATGCCAGGTTGTCATTAACAAGGCTGCTATGAATATCCATGTGTCCAAGTCTCCTGGCATACCAAACTTCCGTTGGGGACATGCCTCACAAGAAATTGCTGGCACACAGATGTGCACAGCATCCACTTTAGCAGATACTGCCAAACAATTTCCCTAGCAGTATGTGCAAGCTTCTGTAGCTTCCTATCCTCATCACCACTTGAGACCATCCATCTTTTTCATTTAGTCATTCTGGTAGGTGAATAAAAGCATCACCTTGTGGTTTAATTTGCATTTCTCTGATTACTCATGAGGTTGAGCACTATTGCCTGTATTCATTGGTCATGAGGATTTCTTCTTTTGGGAAGTGCCTAGTCATGTCTCTTGACCATGTCTGTACTGGCTTGTCTGTCTATGCCTCAGTGATTTGTAGGAGTTTGGGGAGTGAGTCATTTGATAGTTGTACGTGTTGCATATACATTCTTCTAATCTGCAGCTTGTTTCTTCATTCTCTTAATCTACCTTTTAAAGAACAGATGCTCTTCATTTTATCTTGTACAATGTATCAATCTTTTCCTAATAGATTAATGCTTTTGTAATTCATTAAAACGTTTTTCTCTACCCCAAGATCATGATGGTATTCTCCTTTTCCCAGTGCCTATAGATGCTGTCATAAATTAAAGTCCAGTTACATAGGAATCTGCTTCTGGTTTCTTTTCTGTTTGCCAGTTCATTTTCAACAACCCTGCACCAAAGAAAGCCCTTAGCAGGCTGTAGAAGTCCCTGTGTGAGCTGAAGCCTTCCCAGGCCATTAAGCTGAGGCTGTAGGTCACATGTGCTATAACCATCAGGGTTCACAGAGGCCATAGCTGACAGTGTGATACCATTGATTCATTGATCAAGCCCAAGAGGACAACTGTAATGTTATAGTAACAATTCTACATAAGGGACTTATGGTTCAGTGAAAGGTGGGCAGACAGGCCATTGCCAGGTATGGGAGAGGAGAGTGGGTGAGGTGAGGAGCAAAGGAAGGGGCTTAGCCTACAGGGCTTGCTAGATCTGGAGATGGGCTCAGATGCTCCAAAGGTGCAGGTCTGTGCCTGCCTGGACTGTGTGCCAATCAAACACCTTATAGAAAGAGAGGCCAGGCGCAGTGGCTCATGCCTATAATCTCAGCACTTTGGGAGGCCGAGGTGAGAGTACTGCCTGAGCCCATGGGTTCAGGACCAGCCTGGGCAACTTGGTGAGACTCCATCTCTACGATAAATCAAAAAATTAGCCAGATGTGGTGGCGTGTGCCTGTAGTTCCAGCTAATTGGAAGGATGAGGCGGAAGGATCGCCTGAGCCCAGCAAGTCAAGGCTGCAGTGGCCGGGAGTGTGCCACTGCCCTCCAGCCTGGGTAACACAGCAAGATTCCTACTCAAAAATAAAAAAGAAAGAATAAGAACGTCCATGGTTGGTATGATCAGAGCCTGGCCAGCTTGTCTCCACAGACCCTTTGTCTCCACATTCAGTAGGGAGTTGGTGGTTTTGGGCCCTCTGGCATGGTGATCCCATTGTGAAAGCTCTTCATGGTGACTTCACACAGATGCCAATCTAGAGATAGAAACTGGATGGCTGGCTTTCCTTTTTCTTGTACTCCATGTCTAGACCACAGGCAAAAGCTGGTAGCCCTACCTTCAGAATGAACCTGCAGCTGGCCATCTGTACCATCTGTTCTACTCCCACCCCATGGGACTATCCCATGTCTGTTCTAGCCTGCTGCAACCACTCCTGTTCCTCTATGGCTCACTCCTCATATAGTGGCCAGAGGGCTCCTTTTATCAATTAAAGTCAGGTCTGGTGTGTTTCCTGCTCAGAGTCCTCTTGGTGCCCCATTGCATTTAAAACAAAATCTGAAATCCCTACCATGGTCCCAAGGCCTTGGTGATGTTTCTCACCTCAGGCCTTCCTACTCTCCTGGTCTTCACTCCCTCAGACCCACTGGTCTTCTTCGCATGTTTTGGGCTCCCATAATTTGTTCCTACCACAGGGCCTTTGCACTTGTCAGTCCCTCTGCCAGAATGCTCTTCCCCAGCAAACACACCTCTGGCTCCACTGGTCACTTCATTAAGCCTGCTGGGTCATTCCAACTAACCATCTCCTTTGTCTTCTCACTGAGGTTTACATGGCTTCATTGCATTTCTTACTACTGTACAACACGAAACACATGTACTTGTCTACAGTCTCTGCCACAGAGAATCTCCATTCATGAGGGAAGGAGGAGGCATGGCCTATTTTGTTTAGCACCGAATTCTTATTGCTTGGAACAAGATACTTTAGGCACCCAATAAATGTTTTTGAATCACAGAGGAAGTGAATACGTGGCAACCGTTGCTTTCAGATCAGGGACAGGGAGTGGGCTCGGTGGGCACAACAGGGTCCCCATGTGGCTGCAGCAATTGAGGCAGAAGGGAAGGAAGTAAGGCCTGGGCATCTGATACAAACCCCACGAGCACATGGCTTACTTCCGGCCTGCGTGCAGACCACCTCACACCCACTCAGCATCTAGCAGGGGGTCAGGATTCCCTTAGTCTCGCTGAATCCCTGCCCACAGAGGGCTCTCCAGATCCAGCACTGGTCAGTTTTACTCCCTGGGGGTGCTCTCCAAAAGCTTTTAGCAACAGTTGAGCTTTGGGTTATATTTCATAGCCCATCCCTGTCACACCTCACCCAGCTTTCTTTGGGGCCCTTTCCGGTTTTCTCTTTTCTCCCTTAGCCTCACTTTGTTATTTTCCCATATCAAATTAGAAATCATTCACATACACATAAGCCACAGGATTCTGGTGGAAGGAGGACATGTTTTTGAAAAGTGGACCTGATTTCCCCTGCCAGGGCCTGCTTGCTACACGGGTGGGAAGGGTGATTCTTGAGGGCTGGCAGCAGAAAGGTCAGCCCACTGTAAGAAGCATAGGATGCAGGCAGCAAGTCCCAAGTCAGTGGGACCTTTTGGACTCAGGGTGGAGGGGTCATGATTACCTGGAGGCAAGGGTTCTAGAGGGTGGGCATGCGAACTATGGGCAGTACCTCCGCCAAGCGGGGCCCAGATGACCCGGCGGATGGCCTGCACCCAGTCCTCCATGTCTCGCTGGGAGCTGGCCATAAGCAGGAGCGCCTCCGGGTTGGCTGGCACCTTCTCACTCTCCCCGGCACCACCTGCAAGACAGCAAGACACAGGCTTACTGCATTGGGACGCGAGTCCCCTCCCACAGCATGCACTCCAGTCCCGGTGCTGCTCAGCTTTACTCCCTCGGGGTACTCTTCAAAACCCCCTAGCACCAGTTGAGGTTTGGGTCTATTTGCAGCCCATCCCTGTCTCACTTTTTTATTCCTCCATATCAAAATAGAAATCAAAGCATCCCGGGGCACTATTAGAAAAAAAAGCATACAAATTTTAGGCCATTTCAGAGAAGTGTGTCCCTTTGATATGTGATTTCCTTTCCTTTGGATAAATACCCAGGAGTAGGACTGCTACATTGTATGGTAGTTTTATTTTTAGTTTTTTGAGAAATCTCCATACTGTTTTCCAGAGTGACTGTGCTAATTTACATTCTGACCAACAGTGTATGAGTTCTCTTTTCTCAGCATCCTTGCCAGCGTCTGCTATTTTTTGTCTTTTTGATAATAGCCATTCTAACTGAGGCGAGATTACATTCACTGTGGTTTTGATTTGTATTTACCTGATAAGTAGTGATGGTGAGCATTTTTAAGATATACTTGTTGGCCATTTGTGTGTTTTCTTTGAGAAATGTCTATTCAGATCCTTTCCCCACATTTTAATGAGATTTTTTCTTTTCTCTTTCTTTTCTTTTTTCTTTTTTCAACTGTTGAGTTGAGTTCCTTGTATATTCTGGATATTAGTCCCTTGTTGAATCAATAGTTTGCAAATATTTTCTCTCATTAACAAATTATTCCTTCACTGTGTTGATTGTTTCCTTTGCTGTGCAGAGGCTTTTTAGTTTAATATAGTCCCATTTGTCTATTTTTGTGTTTTGGGGGGGTCTTAGCCATAAAGTTTCTGCCAGACCAACATCCTAGAGTATTTCTCCTGTTTTTTTTCTAGTAGTTTTATAGTTTCAAGTCTTATGTTTGAGTCTTTAATCCATTTTGAGTTGATATTTTGCCTATTGTGAGAGATAGGAGTCTAGTTTCATTCCTCTGCATATGGATATTCAGTTTCCCCAGCACTATTGATTGAAGAGTGCACCTTTGCCAAAAATCAGTTGGCTGCTGAGAGTTTTTATCATGAGTGGATGTTGGATTTTTGTCAAATGTCTTTTCTGCATCTATTATAATGATGATATAACTTTATTAGTGTTTTAATGAATTACACTGATGGATTTTCAAATGCTAAATCCCACTTAGTAATGATATATTATCTGTTTTATATATTGTTAATTTGAGTTGCTAAAATTTTGTTGAGGATTTTTCATGTATATTCATGAGGCATATTGGCCTACAGTTTTCTTTTCCTATAATGTCTTTGTCTGGTTTTGGTGTCAAGATAACGCTGGCCTCCTAGAATAGGCAAGTTGTTAAGTATTTCCTCCTTTTCAATTTGTTGGAAGTTCATATACAATTGTTATTATTTCTTCCTTAAATATTTGGTAGAATTCACTAGTGCAGCCAAATAGGTCTGGAATTTTCTCTATGGGAAGGTTTTTAATACAAAAATTCAATTTATTTAATATGTATATCTATTTCTTCTTGAGTGAACTTCACTAGTTTGTGTGTTTCAAGAAATTTGTCCATTTCACAAGTTATCCAATATAATAGCATAAAGTTGTTCATAATATTTATTATCTTTTTAGTATTTAAAGACTCTGTAGTGATGTCACCTCTCTCATTTTGATATTGGTAATGTATAACTTCTCTCTTTTTCCCCTTAGCAGTCTTGCTAGAGGTTTACCAATTTTACTGATCTAAAAAAACAAAAAATAACACAGCTTTTTGTTTCTACTGACTTTGTCTATTGCTTTTCTGATTAGCAAACTTTTAAAAAAAGGGCTAGATGGTAAATATTTTAGGTTTTAGCCGGGCTCGGTGGTTCAGTCTGTAATCCCCCACCTTTGGGAGGCTGAGGTAAGTGGATTGCCTGAGCCCGCGGGTTCGAGACCCGCCTGGGCAACTTGGCGAGACCTTATCTCTATAAATCAAAAAAAACTAGCCAGGCGTGGTAGCGCACGCCTGTAATTCCGGCTACTCGGAAAGCTGAGGCGGAAGGATCGCCGGAGCCCAGCAGGTCAAGGCTGCGGTGGCCGGGAGCGGCCACTGCACTCCCGTCTGGGCGACAGTGAGACTCCAACTCAATAAATAAATAAATAAATATTTTAGGTTTTTAGGCCATATAGTCTCTGTCACAACTACTCCACTCTGCTGTTACAGTGCAAAAGAAACCATGGACAGTATGAATGAAGGGACGTGTTTGTGTTTGTATAAAACTTTATTTACAAAAATAGGTGATCAGTTCATAGGTTATAGGTTGCCAACTTGTGTTCTATTTTATTGATTTCTACTCTGGTCTTTATTATTTCTTATCCTCTGCTGTCTTTGGGTTTAACTTGATCTTTTTCTTGTTTCTTACAGGGTTCAGTGCTAAAATTGTCCCCCTAACTACTGCTTTAGAGATATCCCCCAAATTTTATTATGTTGTGTTTCCTTTTTAATTTAGTTCAAAATACCTTCTAATTTCCCTTTGGATTTATTTGACCTATGGGTTATTTAGAAGTGTGTTAGTTTCCAAATTTGAAGGGATTTTCTGGAAATCTTTCTGTTGTTGATTTTTAATTTAATGCCATTGTGGTCAGAGGACATATACTGTATGACTTAAGTCCTTTAAAATTTATTAAAACTTGTTTTGGGCCCAGAATGGTCTATCTTGGTAACTGTTATGTGTGCACTGAGAGAAATTATTCTGCTATGGTTAGGTGTTATCAATTAGGCCTAGTTGGTTGCTAGTTTTGTTTAAATCTTCAGTATCCTTACTGATTTTCTGTCTATTTGTTCTATAAATTATTGAGAGAGGATTATGAAAATCGCTGACTATAATTTTAGATTTGCCTATTTTCTTCTTGTATTCTTATCAGTTTTTGCTTCACATAGTTTGAAGCTCTGTGATTAGGAGAATAAATGTTTAGCATTGTTATATGCTCTCGATGAGCTGACCCATCTCACTATGAAGTGACCATCTTTATTCCTAGTAATACTTTTCCTCTGAAATCTTTAATATAAATGTAGTCATTCCAGCTTTCTTTTTATTAGTGTAAGTATAGTGTATCTTCTTCTATCCTTTTATTTTTAACACATTTGTGTCTTTACATTTTAAGTTCATTTTTTATCAGGCATAGAGTTGAATCTTGTTTTTTTTCATCCAATCTGGCAAGCTTTATTTACAATGTGATTACTAGTACGCTTAGGTTTAAATCTGTCTACTGTCTTGCTTTAGGGTTTATGGTATACAACTTTAACTCATGATAGTCTACATTAGTGATATTATATCCCTTCATGTATAGTATAAAGACCTTATGAGAGTATACTTCCATTTCTTCTTTCCTGACCTTTTTTGCCATGGTTGGCATATATTTTACTATTATATGCTCTTATACATTCCATAATATATTGTTGTTATTTTTATTTTAACAGCCAATATCTCCTGAAAAGATTTAAATTATTTTAAAAAGCACATATATTTACCCATGTAGTTACCACAGTGCTCTTTTTCCCCTTGCATAGATCCAGATTCCCATATGGTATTTATCTTACATACACCTGAAGGTCTTCCTCTAACATGTCTTACAGTATGCAGCTAATGGTGATGAATTCCTTCAGTTTTTGAATGTGGGAGTCATTGTTTTTCATTTTCATTTTTTTGTTGTTGTTTTTTGAGTTGGAGTCTCATTCCGTCACTCAGGCTGGAGTGTAGCGGCACACTGTTCACGGCCACTGCAGCCTCAACTTGCTGGGCTCAGGAGATCCTTCCTCCTCAGTCTCCCAAGTAGTTGGAACCACAGGCGTGTGCCACTATGCCCAGCTAATTTTTTGATTTATTTTATAGATAAGGTCTCACCATGTTGCCCAGGCTGGTCTTGAACCCATGGGCTCTGGTAATCCTCTCACCTCCGCCTCCCAAAGTGCTGGGATTACAGACGTGAGCCACCATGCCCGGCTCATTTTCATTTTTGAAAGACATTCTCACTGGAAAGACTTTGAGGTTGAAAATGTTTTTCTCTCATTACTTTAAAGATGTTGCTCTATTGGCTTCTCATCTGTATTGTTTCTCACAAGAAATTTGCTGTCATTCTGATTTTTGTAATTATCTTTTTTACCATTTCACTGGTTTTGAGTAATTTTATTATGACGTGCCTCAGTGTAGTTTTCACATTTCTTGTACTTGGAAGAACTGAACTTCTTAGATTTGTGAGTTTATAGTTTTAATAAAATTTGAAATATTTTTAAAAGGCAAAAAAAATTATGCAATCCTAAGGGAAATCAGAGTATAAAATTTGGGAAAATTTGGACATTAGTATTTCAATTTTTTTTTGTCCCCACTCTTGAGATTTCTCTTTTTTTGTGAGTCGGAGTCTCACTCTGTCACCCAGCCTGGAGTACAGTGGCACGCTCATGGCCACCACAACCTCGACCTGCTGGGCTCAGGTGATCCTTCCACCTCAGTCTTCCAAGTAGCTGGAACTACAGGTGTGTGCCACCACGCCCGGCTAAATTTTTTTTTTAATTTATTGTAGAGACAAGATCTTGCCAAGCTGCCCAGGCTGGTCTCAAACCCCTGGGCTCAGGCAGTCCTCTTGCCTCTGCCTCCCAAAGTGCTGGGATTACAGACGTGAGCCACTGCACCTGGCTCCTTGAGATTTTGATTACATGTTTATTAGGCAACTTGAAGTTACCCCACAGATCAGTGATGTTCTGTTTACTTTTGTTAAATTCTCTTTTCTCTCTGTTTTATTTTTTGAATAGTGTAGTAGCAGAATAATGGCCTTCCATGGACATCCTCCTCCTAGTCCCTGAAACCTGCAAATAGGTTAGGTTATATAGCAAAGAAAAATAAAAGTTGCAGATGGAATTAAAGTTGGTAATCAGCTGGCTTTAAAATAGGAACATCATTCTAGATTACCCAGGTGGGCCCAATGTAATTAAAAGTGAAGGAAGAGGGAGAGAGCAATACAATTTGAGAATAACTTGATTTGTTATTTGTGGTTGGTCTTTAAGATGGAGGAAGGAGATCAGGAGCTGAGGAATGAGGGCAATGTCCAGAAGCTGGGAAGTTTGAAAATGGATTCTGCCTTAGAGCCTCCAGAAAGGAACTTAGCCCTACTTACACCTTGATTTAAGCCCAGTAAACTTGTGTCAGACTTCCAATCTACAGAACCGTAAAATACATTTGTATTGTTTAAGTCACTAAGTTTATGGTAATATGTCACAGCATCAATAGAAAACTAATATGGGTAATTTCTATGGCTATATCAATATTTCTCTGTCGAATACACTGTTAACCCCTTCGTGTATTTTTCATCCCATACATTGTAGGTTAGATCTCTAGAAATTTAATTTAGGTCTTTTAAAAAAAAATCTTTCATTTTCTACTTAACTTTTGACCATGTGGAATACAGGTATAAAACTGTTTAAATGCCAGACAGGCGTGGTGGCTCACACCTGTAATCCCAGCACTTTGGGGGGTGGAAGAAAGAGGACCTGGGCCTGAGCCCAGGGATTTTAGATGAGCCTGAGCAACTTGGCAAGAACTTGTCTCTACAATAAATTAAAACAATTATCTGGGTGTGGTGGCACACACCTGTGGTTCCAGCTACTTGGAAGGTTGAGGTGGAAGGATAGCCTGAACCTACCAGCTCAAGGCTGCAGTGGCTGTGAGGGTGGCAGCAAAGTGAGACTCTGACTCAAAATCAAAAACAAAACCAAAAATACTGTTTTAATGTCTTTGTCTGGTAATTCTAAAATCTGTGTCATTTCTTGGCTTGTTATAATTGATTGATTTTTCTCCTCATTATGAGTTATACTTTCCCGATTCTTTCATTCCTGGCATTTCTGATTAGGTACAGACATTGTAATTTTTAAATGGTTGGGTGCTGGATATTTTTGTATTCCTATAAATATTCTTGAGACTTTTTCTGGGATAAAGTTAGATTCTTGGAAAGAGTTTGATCCTTACAGATTTTGTTTCTAAGATTGATTAGGTAGATCCAGAGTGCTCAGCATAAAGCTAATTATTCATCACAACTGAAAGAAAACCCTCCGTGTATACTATCTTATGTCCCACGAGCCAAGGTTTTCTGGTCTGGCAGGTGGGATCAGGCACTATTCCCTGCCCTGTGCTAGGGTGGGCACTGTTGCCTCTAATCCTAATCTAGTGGTTCTTTCCACAGCCTGGGGTAGTTTCCTCACATGCATGTAGTAATGAGTACTCAGTTAAATTCTCAAGGGAGTTTTCTCTCTGTGCACCTCTTTCCTCTTCAGTATGTATCCTGAAAACTCTAGATGTTTTGGTCTCCCTGGACTCTTAGCTCAAAGTCCAGTGGGTTCTCCCTGGGTTTCCCCTTCCTGTATCACAGCCTGGAAGCCTTCTCAAGGCAGTCAGCTGGGGCATGTGTAGGTATTACCTCATTTGTTTTCTGTATTTTGGAGGTCACAGTCCTTCACTGTCTCACATCCTATATCTTGAAAGTACTGTTTCATATATTTTGCCCTTTTATTTTTGTTGTTTCAGGCGGGAGGGCAAATAGTTCCCTGTTACTTTATCTTGTCTAGAAGTGAAAGTCTTATTACCATATCTAAGGGCTTACTATGTATGGAACACTTAGAAAGGTGCTTAGCATGTACAGTCACAGGTAGTCCTCAAAAACAACCTAGGGAGGAGTATTACTGTCCCCATTCTACAGATGAAGAAACGGAGACTCAGAGAAGTTAAACATTTAACTTATGAACAAACAAATAAAGGGATCAGGATTCAAACCCAGGTTTGTTCACCCATAAACTCATTCTTTTCTCTGTCCCTTGCCTCCTTTACGGCAAGGGAGGGGAGCACAAGGAAGATAAAATGAGCTACAACAACAAACTTTGAGATTTCCTATAGCATTCAATTGCTTATGCTTATCTTTTTCTTTATTACTTAGGAAACATCAATATTAGCTGTAGTTTTAAAAAATTATACCAGCAACTATTTCACAAAGAAATCTGTCATGAAAGGTGAGGGTCTACTGCCACTGTTCCTGGTTTTCCCCTTTTCTTTTTTAACCCATCTGTGTGGCCACTGTGTTTCCACCTCATCCCACTACGTATCACAGGCATCTGAGACTCTCTTAAATAGTGCTAGAGCCCAGCCTCTAAAGATCAATCCTCAGCTCCACCTTATGGAGACTTAGTCTTCCCACATGTCAGACTCATGTACCTGTAGGGTGAAGAAAATGAAGGTACCCACCTTGTCAGGGAGAATAAAAAGAGATAGTCCCTTAGCTTAGCACCTGAGAGCCTGCAAGCATTCTCTAATTGTTCACTTTTATTATTTCGATACAATATAGAGCAGGGTTTCTCAGCCCCATCGCCATTTTCTTTCTTTTTTTTTTTGAGTAAGAATCTCACTCTGTCACCCAGGTTGGAGTGCAGCGGCACACTCATGGCCACCGCAGCCTCGACTTGCTGGGCTCAGGTGATCCTTCCGCTTCAGCCTTCCAAGTAGCTGGAACTACAGGCACACACCACCATGCCCAGTTAATTTTTTGATTTATTTTAGAGACGAGGTCTTGCCATGAGTTGCCCAGGCTGGTCTCAAGCCCTTGGGTTCAGGCAATCCTCTCACCTCTGCCTCCCACAGTGCTGGGATTATAGGTGTGAGCCACTGCGCCTGGCTTCCCCATCACTATTGATATTCTTCCTGGGGTGTAGGAGCCTGTCCTGTGCATAGTAGGATGTTTTAAGCAGCATCCCTGGCCTCTACCCACTAGACGCCAGTAGCAACTTCTCCTCCCTCCCAGGTTGTGACAACCAAAATGTCTCCATACGTTGTCAAACGTCCCTTGGGGGCAAAACTGCCCTTAGTTAAGAATCACTGCTAGAGAGCAACCAGATCTGTAAATCTAAGTGACTTAAAGTTTCCTAGTCATGTGACATCCCACAGGTACAATGTAGCACATCTTCCATCAAACCAGTTCCCTCATGTGTTCCATCTCAGTGGCCGGCAATCAGGTGCCTGAAACAGAAACTTGTGAGTCACCTGAATTCTTCCCCCACCCCCTTGCCTTTACATTGTTCTCTGGGGGCTCATCCAGTCTTGGGTTTTAAATGCTGTCCTCATCTGGATGATTCCACATTCATTGCTCCCCTACCCTCCAGACCTATATAAAGTCCATCTGTGGATCTGTCTACTCTCTCCCCTGAGTGGCAACTCACTCCATCTACTAGTCACTCAACTAAAAGCCAGACACATCCTCGTCTCCAGTGTCTCTCTCATCTCATAACCATTCCTACCAGCAAGTTCTATTGGCTCTTGCTTCGAAATATACTTAAAATCGAGTCACTTTTCACTCCCCCGCTGGGCCAGGCCACTACATTCCTCATCTGGAGTACTGACATGGTCTCCAGACTCCCACTCTTGCCCCCAACAGTCTACTAGAGCAGCCACAGCAACCCAGTTACAACCCAAACCAGCTCACACACCTCTGCCCCATATGCCCCAGCAGGCCTATCTCAGCAAAGCCCTCACAGTGATCGTCAGGGCCCCCTTGCCCTTACTTCTGTGACATCAACTCCTGCTTTTATCTCCTCTGCTTCTGCTGTTCCTCGAATACACCCAGCATCGTTCTACTTCATGGTCTTTGCACCTGCTGTTCCATATCCTCCTGCTGTGGCCCCAAAAGTCATTGTTTCAGGCACTGAGATGGCTTGTGCCCTCGCTTCCTTCAGTTTTTCCTCAAATGTCACCTCCCTGGAGAATCCTTCCTGACCACACGATTTAAACCTCGCCAGGCATCATCCACCACACCCCATGCTCCTTCCCAGCCTTTGTTTTTCCATGGCACAGATTGCCAACAAATACAAATGTATTGTGTTTACATGCCATGCTTATTTATACTGTTTACTACCAGCCCACCCCCAGTTTGTCTTATAGGCAACTCCAGCACAGCAGGCAAAGCACCAGAGAGGGAGAGGCATGGAGAGGGCATGCATGGAACTTGTGATGAATGAAGAGTCATAATAGTAGCAGCAGCAAAACCAGGGAGACTGGCACAGATAAAGCACTTACCATAAGGCAGGCGTGAGATTAATGAATTGATGAAAAGGAGAAGTTTGAACACTCACAGGATCCTGAGGAAAGTGGTGTCATCATTCCCACTTTAAAGGGAAGGAAACTGAGACTCAGATGCCCAAGTAGTACCTTCGAACTCTGTGTGTATGTATGTACCAGTGAACTATGACCCCAGGCAGCCTGGCTCTGTCCCAACTCCACTCTGTGCTCACTACTTCAGCCTGTGGCTTGTTCAAGTGCATGAGCCCCAGGTGACCAGCTCTTTCTCCCAGTCAGGCTTTCTCCCCTCTGAGTTCCTGAACTTAAGGCATTCCTTTTGAGTCCCTCTTCCCACCCAAGCAAGCGGCTTTGGGGGAAAGAGGGAGGCTCAAAATCCAGCAGATCCTAGCAGAGATCCCAGAACAACCATTGGTTTTCAACTTTTTCATATGAAAATTGTCACAACAAAAAGAAAGAAAAGTAATTGCTATGTGTGAAAGCATTTTGTAAGCCGCCATAACCCATGGGACTCATTCCATGACATTCGGGTGAAAAAGCTGTCATTCTGATGTACTTAATCTATTACATCTGACTTAACCCTTCTCTACCAAAGTATATGAAAAATGTTTAAAAGAAAAAAAGACCATCATTTAAAAGCGACAGCAGCAGCAATGTGTGATTTGCCACAGCGTCCACTGTCATACTCCTGGCTGTCTAGAGGAGCAGGAGCCCAGGGAGGGCCCTAGAAGCCAGATCCCCAAGACTGACAGTCAAGTGTCCAGATGGAGATGCATGTGAGCTGTATGTGCTATGCTAAAAAAGGAAAAAGGAGCAGGTGTATTTATTTTTAGTATATTTCATTTATTCCAATATATCCAAAATAGGAATGTTAATGTCAACATGTCAATTAAAAATTATTGAGATATTTTACATATACTTGTACCAAGTCTTCAAAACCTGGTGTGCATTTAGTACTAACAGCACATCTCAATTTGGACTAGCCACATTTCAAGTGCTCAGTAGCCACATGTGGCTGGTGGCTCCAGTGAGGGACGGTTATAGACTGGAGCCAGTGATGTGTTGTTTTTGGTGTGCCGTTATTCTGCCTACCACCACCCCCTGCCAGGCATCCTGAGACCCACCCTATATATGCTGCCAGCTCTAGGCAATGAGCCAGCTGGAGCTTCCTATACAGAATCCCCAGGGGCAGTCTCTCACCTGCCCACCCCTGCCAGCTGCACAGGCTGAACCTGCCTGGAACCCCATCCTCATTCACTTCTCTTTACTGTCTTGAGGCCATCAAACTCCACTCTCCCTTCAGGGGTAAATTGCTCTCCCAGTCTTCCTGCCCAGCCCCCACAGCCTGCCCATGACCCTGGCTGCCCACTTACCCCTGGGCAAATGCCTACTCCTCTTCAGATGTCTGACGGGCCAGAAGGGCATGGTGTGGAGACACAGGACTGTGGTGGCAGGGACAGCAGTCAGGCGCGAGTTAGGGTGCAGATGACTGCCAGCAGCAAGGCTGTGGCCACACGGCTACCCCTGTGCTCTGACCAGGGGCTCTGGGTTGGGACTTTTTGTCTCTCCTGGGGAATTTCTGCATTTCTCAGTGCCTGAAGGCTGGGACTGTCTGGGGCGGGGTGCGCAGGACTTGCTGGGATCCCCGGGTGGGAAGTCCACCTGGCTGTTCTGTAGCCTCACAGCCTGCCACCAAGCTTGCTCCCTCCACTGCATTCTCGAACCCCCATTTCTCTAGCATGTGGGAACCCCAGAGCAGCGCTGCCAGCAGTGCTGCCAGCTTTGTGCCTCAGGGTCTTCCTCACCAGGTGGAGGTGGGGGAGCCTACCTTACCAAATTGGTGGAGATTAATGAAATCATGGGAGGAGCCTGCTAGGTATAAGTGCTCAGCAGCTACATGGTCCTGAGCTAGTTACTTAATCTTTCTGTTTCCATTTCTTAATAAGCAAAACAAGGCCAATAACTGGACCCTGGTGAGGAGTGAATGAGACAAAGAAGTAAAGGGCTAGGCACAGCCCCTGCATGTGGTGCCTGATAAGTGCCCCCATAGCCTCCAAGGTAGGCTTTGTGGTCCTTGTGTCTTAGGAGCTGATGCTCTGGGAGCTTCTTGTGGCCCAGGATCACCCCGCTGGGAAGTGGCACAGCCAGGATTTGAACTTAGCTGTTGTGGATTCTTTCCATGAAATCAGCTGCCACGCTTATGATGCCTCCCTCACCCCTGAGACAAGGGGAGTGGGAAGCACCTCCCTTGCCAGGATGGCCTTCTCTCCTCTAGTACCATTTGCTCCTCCCAGGACATGGTGTCAGGGGACCACAGGGCATCCCTGAAGGGTCAGGGCAGGCAGCAGGGCACCAAACTCCGCAAGTACAGAGCAAGAGGCTGTGCTTGTGTTAATGCCACCTGTTAATCTACCCATCTCCCCCAATTATCCATTTATCTGTCCATCCGTCCATCGTCCATCTGTCCGTTCACCCATCCATCCATTCATCTACCCATCTGCCCACCCCTTCAACAAAGAAAAGCAACCAATTAAGAGCAAAACATAATAGCTTAAACTCTTCAGAGGGCCTACTGTCCTTGGAATAAAACCCTGGGCCTCTGACCAGCTCACCCCCACCAGCCCACATATTGTTGTCTGCCACCCTGGCTCCCTCTCTCTCCTTCAAGCTTACTCTATTCCCACTAGAATATCTCTCAGGTGCTCCGAATATTGTTTTCTCAGCTTTGCATGACTGACTCTCTCACTTTCAGGACACTTTCAAATGTCCATTACAGAAACCTTCCCTGGATGAGAATCCTTGTCAAGCAACTGCCCTCTCCTGCCCAATTAACCTCAGGCTACTTTTATTATAGAACTTATCCCAATTGGAAAGCAGCTTAATTGTTTGTATATGTGTTTACTGATTGTCTTGGCTAAAGAAATGTATGCCTTATGAAAGCAAACCTTGTTCTCCCTGGTGTTCCCAGAGACTAAAAAAGGGTAGAAACTCAGTAAATGGCAGTGATCACTATGGGGCATGTGGAAGGCTCTGTGAAAGTGACAGGTGATCTCCCTTAATTAGGATATCCAACTTTGATTGAGTGCTTACTATATGTAGGGCACTGCTCTAAGAGCTTTGCATATTTTTGCTTAATATCCTCAAAACAACCCTATATAGTAGTCCAATTACGACAGCCATTTTTCAGATGAGAAAACAGAGGCTGGGGGAGGCTGAATAATTTGTCCGAGGTCACATGATTAGTAAGGTAAAGCTTCTTAACTGCCCCTAGTGAGCCAGGGAAAATTACTTGCCCGCTGGTCTCCTAAAGCATTGGTCACTCACAACCCATGCTTGAAGGCAGAGGATCTGAATGCTCCAGGCAGTCTGGCTGCAAAGTTTGTGCTCCTGGCTCTGTCCCTGGGGCGGGCAGCCTTTAAGGTAACCCCCAATAAACCTGCCACTTGGTATTCATGCCCTTGTATAATCACTCCTTTTGAATATGGGCTGGACCTAGTCACTTGCTTTTAATGAATGGAACATGGCAAAAAGTGACAGGGTGTCACTTCTGAGATTAGGTTAGAAAGAGACTGCGGCTTCCATCTTGATTTCCTCTCATGTTCTTTCCCTAACTGGAGAGATAAGTGCCCTACAGGGAGGCCCACATGGTAAGAAACTGAGAGAAGCCTCCAGTCAACAGCCACAACAGACTGCAGAGCTCCATTCAACAAGAAACCATCTCTTACCAACAGCCACATGATTGAGCTTCCACTGAGCCTTCAGATAAGACCACAGTTGTAGCCAACACCTGGATCAGCCTATGATGGACCCTGAGCCAGAGGATGCAGCTAAGCCACACCCAGATTCCTGACCCAGAACTGTGAGATAAATGTTTGCGTTTAGTCTGTTTTTGTTTTTGTTTTTGAGTTGGAGTCTCACTGTCACCCAGGCTAGAGTGAAGTGTCATGCTCACGGCCACGGCAGCCTTGACCTGCTGGGCTTAGGTATCCTTTTGCCTCAGTCTTCCAAGTAGCTGGAACTACAGGCTCACACCATCATGCTTGGCTAATTTTTGATTTATTGTAGAGATGAGGTCTTATCAAGTTGGCCAGGCTGGTCTCAAACCCAGGCAATCCTCTCGCCTCCACTTCCCAAACTGCTGGGATTACAGGTGTGAGCCTCTGTGCCCAGCCATATTTGTGTTTTAAGCCACTGAGTTTTAGCAAGAGATGATGAATATGATCCCCGTCTTGTCAAAATGCAGTCTGAAGCACAACCTTCCCCTCTGGGGTGTCTCCTGCCTTCAGGCCTGGACAATGGGGATCTGGTGGAGCACATTCTCACATCTCTTCTGATTGTAATCACGATGAGGATGAGAACGATATTAAATAACAGCAGTAGCCGCCTGCTATGCACCAGCTCTGTGCCAGATACTCACAGATACTGTGGCATTTTATCTTCTCCACAACTTGTGAGACAGGTGTGGTGATTCCCAATTTACAGGAAGAGAAATGGAGGCTCAGAGAGACGGACTTCCTTGTCCATACTGGAAAAGCCAGAATTCCCAGCCCAGAGCCACCTTTTCTGGCTGCTCTCTCCACCTTAGCTACTGGAATCTGACCTCTTCCATGGTGTTACCTGATCCCTGTCCCCAGGTGCCAGCTGCACTTTCACCTGGTACCTGCTAGAATCTTTGCAAGAAGACAACCAGTAACATTAGCTAAGGTCATCTGTACTGAAGTGTTTGAGGTGCCATTTTATGAATTCTCCTTCCTAGTTCAGTGCAGTTCTTGGTGAGTCCCACCTGCATCCTGCCCTAAGGAGTTCACAGACTCCTTGGTTGTGGGGGTGCTGTGTTGTGCACCTCTGGGGATTGGGCTGTAGGACTCAAGGTGACTCATATACCACTGGCTTGTGAGCCGTGCATACTTAGCTTTCTCCAGGTCCTAGTTCAGAAGGCTCTGGCTGCAACTGGTCACATGGGGCTGTGTGTAGACGAGAAGGGGAGGCACCCAGCTGGCCATGGCTGGTCAGGAGAAACTACATACCTGCCGATCTCCTACAGTGTTGACCACCATTCAGCTGCCCTTGAGGGGGTGATTGTGGGACCTAAATGATGTGATACCTACACATACAGGGCTGGGGTTTCCCATGCAGTAATTACCAAAAAGCCTAGATGTACTTGCTTAGCTGGAAAAGTGAAGCCCACTTCTGGAGGGCAGTGGGATGCTGACTCTATCTCCCCTGTACAGGCTTCAGGGCCATAGTCAGGCGTGGCTCCCCAGGTCATGGCCCCGTCTCCTTAGCAGGGATCAGTAGTAGGTGGGGTTCTTAGGGGGCAACTTGGCTTTCTGCTTTCTGCCTCCCCTCTCAGCTGCCCTCAGCCAGGGATGTAAGGGGGCTGATGACTCACCTCTGTTTCCAGAAAGCCTTTCTTATTGTCATAAATGCAGAGGAAAAAGAGGGAAGGCAGAGGGGATGGAGGGAAGAGGATGTTGAAGAAGGAGAGAAGGTGGGATTGTCAGATGCAGCTGTGTAAGGTGTCAGTGGTTTGTGGCCCAGATGTATACTGCAACACAAGTCTGAGCAGGCAGGGAAGGAAGGAGCCTCTCCAGAAAAACAGATCTGGAGGGAAGAGGCGGAAAACTGCCAGGGACACAGGAAAGGAAACTAAGGGTCTCGCTGTCTAGGGGGACCTACCCTGCCTGCCAGGTCCCCCTCAGCCACAGTAACTCAGACCCAGGTGTAGTTCCTGTCATTCAAGGCAACCACAGCCCAGAGCCTCAGTAAATCCACCCCCCCACACACACACACTCTGCTCCATCCCAAAGGGCAGCATCACAGCAGGCCCCGAGCTTTGTTGCTAACTGTCACTGAGTAGAAGACCCAGGGGCCCTCCCAGTGGAGCTGGGAGAGGTAAAGGACTAAATAGCAATAGCGGAGACATTGGCTGTGAGCAGCAGAAACTTCAGGTACCCATGGTTCCTTTAGGGATCTGCTTCAATCTGTCCCTTAGGGCTGCTATACATGGACCCCAAAGAAAGAGAATGCAGCCCCTAGGGCAGGTCTCCAACTTTCATAAGGCTCCCTGCAGGTAACATCTATCTTGGCTTATCATCAAGAGCCCATGGGCTGTGTTTTCTCAGAAGCCTGATGGGGTTGCTGTGAGGAAAGGAGAAAGCTGGCCTGAGCAGGATAGGGATGGGCAGGGTCCCTCTGCTACACGTCCCCCATCCCCTGCAGTAAGGGCAGATCCCACCCAACATAGCTGCACCAGCATGTGGAAACCTTATCAGCCCCTGTCCTCTTTGGGATGTGCTGGCTGAGATTTCTTTTATTTCTAGGCAAATAACGAAGGCCCCTGAGCAGAAGGAAGTATGCTGGGCATCCTTCAAGGTCTTCAAGGCCTCTCACTACTCCACATGAAAGCCCTTCTGGCCCCCCTTCCCTAGGCCAGGAGTCAGTGAAGTGTATCCCAGCACCACCAGTCCCAGCACGGAGATTTAGAGCCTCTCCCTCAAGCCCCAAGCAGTCAGCTCACAGTGGCCCAACTGTAGCCTCCCCATAGCCGGCCCTCTACCCTATCCTGTGTGGAGTTCTCACACCCTGCTCTGGACACATAATAGCACCTCTAATGAACTAGAGCCAAAGTAAAATTCCCGTTGGCCTAGGAAGAAAAGTAACCACAGAGTATACACTCAATGTTTCAGAACGCAAAAACACCCAAATAAGCAAGCAATAATAAAACTCAACACGACATTAGAAGCAACATTATGTCCAAAGCAGGGGAATAGCTTAGTAAACTGGTATGCTGGGATACGTAAACATGATGGAATCACATGTAGTCACTGACAGAAAAACGTATTTATCACACATTAAAGAAGTTTTGAGTTTTTCTGTTGTTGTTTATCTGTTTGTTTTTTTAGAGACAGGGTCTCGCTATGTTGCCCAGGCTGGAATGCAATGGCTATTCACAGGTATGATCAAAGCACACTGCAGTCTCAAACTTCTGGACTCAAGTGATCCTTCTGCCTCAATCTCCCGAGTAGCTGGGACTACAGGCTTGTGCTACTGTATCCAGCTTGAAGAAGATATTGAAAGAAATGAAAAATGAGCCGGGCTCGGTGGCTCAGGCTGTAATCTCGCGCTTTGGGAGGCTGAGGTGAGTGGACTGCCTGAGCCCGTGGGTTCGAGACCCACCTGGGCAACTTGGCAAGACCTCATCTCTACAATAAATCAAAAAATTAGCTGGGCGTGGTAGCGCACGCCTGTAGTTCCAGCTACTCGGAAGGCCGAGGCGGAAGGATTGCCGGAGCCCAGCAGGTCGAGGCTGCGGTGGCTGGGAGCAGCCACTGCACTCCAGTCTGGGCGACAGAGTGAGACTCTAACTCAAAAAAAAAAAAAGAAATAAAAAATGGTTCCATTTAACAAGCTACCCTAAGATTAGAGTTATAGCCACTTAGACACAGGAGACATCTGAGAAAGGACTCCTCACTTCTTTTTTTTTTTTGAGTTGGAGTCTCACTCTGTCACCCAGACTGGAGTGCAGTGGCTGCTCCTGGCCACCGCAGCCTCGACCTGCTGGGCTCTGGCGATTCTTCCACCTCAGCCTTCCGAGTAGCTGGAACTACAGGCACGCGCTACCACGCCCGGCTAATTTTTTGATTTATTGTAGAGATGAGGTCTCGCCAAGTTGCCCAGGCGAGTCTCAAACCCGCGGGCTCAGGCAAATCCACTCACCTCAGCCTCCCAAAGCACAGGATTACAGGTTGAGCCACCGAGCCCGGCTGGACCCCTCACTTCTAAGGACTCCACCAAGAGACCCCTCTCCCTGGAGCATGCATGTCCTGCCTGCTGGATGCTTCGTGGTCATCTTGTGACCACAATGGTCAATGAACAGAGCTAACAGGCTAAGGAGGGTGAAGGGCACAGAAGAAAAGCCTACACACTCGATGAAGTTGCTGAGCCCCCGAATCACTAACCCAGAGGCTGCCAACCTCTGGATTTCTTGGTCTGTGAGAATAACATATCTCCTTTGATTTAAGCCAGTTAGGTGGACTTCTCTGTTTCCTGCAGCTGAAAGCAGGCTGACACTGAAACTGCGAGTGCAGCCCTCTGTTGCTCACTGCTCCTCTCCAGCCTACAGGCAGGGCGGTCCTCCCTGACTTGCTGGTGCACATGGGTGGGCTCGAAGCCCCACCAGTCTAAGGAGAAACCTGGGAAGGCACTTGTCAAAGCTGGACATACATTTTAATAAAAATTCAACTTTAAATGGGAATGGTTGCATCCTTCCTCCACACAGTTATACTCAAAACCAACATTGTGTTTTGTGGAGAGACACTGGCAGCATTCCCATCAAAGCCAGGAACGTCTACCAACACCCCTGTTATCTAACATTTTCCTGGAAGTATTTGCCAGAGCAAAGGGACAAGAGAAACAGCGTAACAGTATAAAAGTTGAAAAGGACGATGTAGTGTTATTATGATTGCTGTCAGTTTACCTGTTTATATCCATGGAAATCCTAAGTCCATGAACAGAAAAACGATTATAATTCACAAAAGAATCCAGTAAGTCAGCCAGATGCAAAATCCATATCCAGGAATCACAATCTACTTGTAAATTAGAAGAAACAGAAATGCATGCCTCATATATAAGTAGGAACATGCAACATAACAGAGATGCCAATTCCCCCCCTTTAGTCTATTAATTTAACACAATTATTTTTTTTTTTTTTTTTTTTTGAGTTGGAGTCTCACTCTGTCGCCCAGACTGGAGTGCAGTGGCCGCTCCCGGCCACCGCAGCCTCGACCTGCTGGGCTCCGGTGATCCTTCTGCCTCAGCCTTCCAAGTAGCTGG
>CAUYQG010133039.1:0-19206 GCA_963574415.1 Tarsius wallacei
TCTGTCTTTTTTCCCGGCTGCTGCTGACGGGCTGCTGTGCTGGGGGGATGGGGGGCGGCGGGCGAGGGGGTTCTGGGGCCGCACTAGTTCACAAGCACAAGCCATGGCTGGAGCCCGTTTAGCAGCAGCCGGCCAGAAAGACAGAAAGCAACAAAAAGACATTAAATGCTATACAAGTAATGAATCAATCTCAAAATCTTTACTAAGAATAAGAGATAGTAAAAAATATAACTACATATTTTATGTTCTCATCTACAGGAAATTAAAGAAAAACATGTTACTTGGTATATAGAATGATAGAGTTTTAAATTTTGATTACCTTTTTGGTAAGGTCATTGATTATGTTGCTAAAATATTCTGTATCCTTACTGAATTTGTGTCCATGAGGATGTAATAGTCCATTAAAAAATGTAATTAAGATTTTTGCAACTATGTCAAAATTTTTACCTTATATAAAGCATATGCCAATGAAAATATATAATTTTATGTCTTCCAACTAATTTTAATAAATTAAGACATTTTCTGTCTTGATATACAGTAAATAAGTCTAAATTTTCCCATTGATTCACTGTTTTGTAGAATTTTTACTGTAAAAATGACTATTTAAAATTTGATCATCTATTATAAATGCTGATATTTTAATCTATTTCTTATTTTGAGGCCATGACACAATCTATTAATTTATAGAAACTTATTTAAATTCCTGTCATTTGATAAAGATACAGTAAATATTCTTTGCTATGTAACTATAAACAAGCATGATTTTTCAACTGTGACTAAACATGCTAATTTTCGAACAATTCATTATAATAGTTGGCAAAGCTGTGTACAATTTCTTTTATGAAACTTATATAGATTATTGCAGGTTGGTAGCATTTTATCACTCTCTAATTCTTTGAACTATTGCCTCACATGGAAGAATTTAGGTAAAGTCCACTATTTACTACATATCAGAAGAAGAAAAAGTCATTGGTATTAGAAACATATCTGTCTTAACTATGTGATACTCATAGAAAAATGGAATCTCTTTATATTTCATTTGTAGGTTCCAAACAGTGTCAGACACATAATATATGTTCAATAAATATTTATTAAAACTGAAACATAGCATGTTAAACAGTTACCACTGAATTTATCAAATATATTTAAACTAATTTAACTCAAATTATAGAACATACGGAGTAACCATTTAAACCATTTAAATAAAACGTGTATCTATGTGTAATTATATAAAGTTACAACTCTAATCAAGTCTAAATTATTAATATATTCATTAAAGACATCACATATTTATTTAAATTTATTGCATTTTTTACTCAAATAAGCATAAAATATGTCTTTTCATAAATTAACCTTAATCATTTATATATTTAAAAATACAATATGCTAGATAGTGATCCATATAGATTAAAAAAAATACAGAGCCTTTAAATGAATTATTTTATAGTATATTGCACACATCAAAAATAAATTGGGAGGGCCAAGATGACTGGCTGAAGACATCACATGATTGAGGATCACTGAAGAGAAACTCATATGGAGGACAAGACCTGGAATCTTGGGCTCAACCTGAAAACTCAAGCTAAATTTTGCCAGATGGTCACCAGAGAACACAGAGAATGGACAGTTCCAAGCCTTGGATACCCCTGGAGACAGTCACAACACAAGAATAGATAGAAGAACACCCTTGTAGACAGAGGGAGTGAGTAAAAATGAAGCTTTTTGTCACTGTATACCAAAGTGGGCCTCTGCAATCTCAGTCAATGGAAAAGGAACCTGGGAACTCCACCAAGCACAGCCCCCACATTGGTCAGGTGCAGAGAAATGCACTGGGTGGAAACAGAGACACCAGTGGGCCTCACTTAAAATCCAGGGAACTCCTGTTTCCAGTACTCCTATTGCATCTGACAACCTAACCGTGGAGAACTTCAGTAGAAAACTCAGTGGGGGTGGTATGTGCTGCACAAATGTTCTCCTATCCCTTCCTCTCCATCACCCAGCAGGAGTGAAGCAACCAATTTGGGGAAGCCTCCCCAGTTCTGTGGAGACCTTGCAGCCCTGGGCTGCAGCTACAAACATGGCTTGCCCTTAGGGAGGATCATTGTAATTACAACCCCTCTCACAGAACAGAGCAGAATCTAAGAGGCAAGGCACCATTGCACAAGGCTGCAGTGGCAGTAGCCCTACCCACTTACAAAAAGAGGGAGTAATAACAAACCTCCATAGTTTTCCTCTATCTCTGCATGGAAAGGATGGCTCTGCTCAAAGGGAGGGCGGGAGGTGAATCCACATCCATAAGAACACCTGAGTCAGAGTAGAGGCACAGAGTCCTGCCTGTATGCCATCTCCACAAGGTAAGCATAAAAGAAAAAAATTCTAAAGGTAGCTAGAGAGAAAGAACAGACTACCTATGATGAAGAACCATCAGAATTGCAGAAGAGACTGAGGTTCTACTTTAACATTATAAACTATACCAAAAAAAAGAAAAATAAAAGATAAGAGAAAAAAAAGCAATTCTAACCAACCATTTTCTATCCCATTAAGCTATGCTTCATTAATGAAAGAGAATTAAATCCTCCCCCCCCAACATCCAATCTCTAAGAGAATATGTTATAGGTCCAGATCAGTCCTCCAGAAGATGCTTAAGGAAATTCTAATCACAGTATCAAAATAGTAATTTCACTTCTTACAAAAGCACATGAAGGCACAGAGTTTACAGACCATGCAAAGGAACCACAGAGCAGCCTCTTAATAGCAATATGACAGGAGAAAATATATATATATGTAAGTAACTTAAACATGAATGAACTGAATGTGCCACTAAAAGTCATAGAGTGACAAACTAGATAAAGAAGCATAATCCATTCATCCTTTACTGTCTTTAGGAAACCCATCTCATTGCAAATGACACCCACAGACCCGAGGTAAAGGTCTGGAAAAAGATTTTCAAGGCGAATAGGGGAAAAAAAAGAGGAGGAGTAGGCTTCTTATATCAGACAAAATTAACTTTAAACCAATAAAAGTTTAAAAGGACACTAAATGATACTGCATAATGATGAAAGTATCAATCTATCAGCAAGAAATATTCACCCTGAATATATGAACACCCAACATAGAAGCACTCAGATTTATAAAACAATTGATAATTAAACTAGAAGAGGACATAGACAGCCATTATAATTATAACTGGATACTCTACTATCCTACAAACAGACTTAGGACAAATTAATAGGGACATCAGGAACTTTAACTCAACACTTGACAATTGAACCTAATAAACATCTGCAGAACACTTCAATCAACAAACACAAAATATTGTTAATCTCACCACCACATGGAACATACTCCAATATTATCCACACTCTTGGACATAATTCAAGTTTGAACAAATTTCCAAAGGATAAAAATCATACCAAGTATCTTCTCAGACTACAGTGGAATAAAAATAAATATTATCACCAGAAGTTGCCCTGATGAACACTCAAATACGTTATTAAACATCCTGCTTTTGAATGACTCTTGGATTAACACAGAAGTCCAGAAGGATGTACAAATATTCTTAGACACGAATGAAATCAAAGACATAACACATAAAACCTCTGGGATTCCGTGAAAGTGATGCTGAGAGGAAAATTTATAATATTACAAGGAACAGATCAAGAAAATAGAGGGATCTCAAGTAAACAGTCTAACACCACACCCAAGAGAAATTGAAAGACAAAAGTAATCCGAACGTTGAACTGTTTTTTTTTTTAATGGACATTATTAAAATAAAGTAACAGTTGAACAAAATAGAGACTAAGAAAAAAATCAATGAGATGAAAATCTGTTCTTTGAAAGGATAAATAAGAGCGACAGGCCCTTATCTAAATTAACGAAAGGGAAAGGGAGGGGAGTGAATTAAAATAAACAAAATTTAGAAAAGAAAAAAGGCAATTCAGGGTTACAACGGACCCTGAAGAAAGATGAAAGATTATGAATTAACTATGAACATATCTGTGCAAAAAAAAAAAAAAAAACCTAGAAAAATCTAGAGGAAATGGAAGAATTTCTGGCATTACAATATTCCCAAGATTGAAACAGGAAGAAACTGAAACCCTAAGCAGACCAATAACAATCTAAGAAATTGACTCAGAAATAAGAAACCTCTTTACCAAAAAAGTGCTGAACCAAACAGTTTCTCAGCTAAATTCTACAAGACTTATAAGGAAGAGCTGATACCAATCCTATTGAAAGAATTCCAGGCAATTGAGGAGGAAGGAATTCTCCCTAGTTCATTCTATGAGGCCAATATCACCCTGATACCCCAAAATGACAAAGACCCAACAAGGAGTAAAACCACAGGTCAATTTTGCTGATGAAAATAAACTCAAAAGATTTTTAAAAGGTTATAGCAAATCATATCAAACAGCCCATTTTAAGGATTACCCATCATGACCAAGTGGGCTTTATTCCCAAGATGCAAGACTAGTTCAACATAGGCAAATCAATAAATATAGTCTATCGCGTAAACAGATGTAAACCAAAAACACATGATGGTTAGACATAGAAAAAGTATTTGCTACAATACAATTTTTCTTATTGATTAAAAAAAAACCCTCTAACACCTAGAATTCAAAGGAACACTCCTTAAAGTAATAAGAACCATCTATGACAAACTTTCTGCCAAACTTATGCTTAATGGGCAGAAGCTGAAAGCATCCTCCCTAATACCTGGAACAAGAGAAGAATGGCCATCCTCATCTTTCTTATTTAACACATTACTGGAAGTCCTAATCAGACCAATTAAGCAGGATAAATAAATTAGGGGTATTCAAATAGGAAAAGGTGAAATTAAATGATCCCTCTTCACAGATGACATTATTATATACCTGGAAAACCCTAGAAAGTCTGTCAAAAATCTTCTCTCATTGATAAATGACTGGTAAAATCTCAGGATACAAAATCAACATGCAAAAAACAGTTGTATTTCTATACACCAACAGCAAGCAGGCTGAGAAACAAATAAAAAACACAACTCCATTCACAATAGCAACAACAACAAAAATCTCAGCATCTTTCCAACCAAAGAGATGAAAAACCTTTGCAATGAGAACTACAAAACACTGCTCAAAGAAATCAAGGATAACATAAACAAATGGAGGAATATCCCATGCTCATGAATTGAAAGAATCAACATTATCAAGATGTCCATTTTATGCAAGGCAATCTACAGGTTAATACCACTCCTATCAAACTACTAGCATACTTTTTCACAGACCTAGAAGAGGCAATACAGAAATTCACATGGAAGTAAAAAAAAATTTTTAAAGCCCAATTAAGTCCTCATCAAAAACAAACAAAACAAACAAACAAACCCAAAGCAAGAACAACAGCAACAACAACAATAAGCACACCCCCCCCCCCACACACACACATAAGCCTAGAGCATTACAATTCCAGACTTAAAACTTTACTACAAGACTACAGTAACAAAGAGAACAGGGTACTGGTACAAAAATATGCACATAGACTAATGAAAGAGAACAGATAATCCAGAAATAAAACCAGAGTTCTTCAACCAACTCATCTTTGACAAAGCCAACAAAAACAAACATTGGGGAAAATATGTTATATTTATCAAATAGTGCTGGGAAGACTGGCTAGTCACATGCAGAAGAATGAAACAGAATCCCCACCTATCACCATATGCAAAAATTAACTCAAAATGAGTCAAGAATTTAAATGTGAAACTTCCAAATATAAGAATCTTAGAAGAAAATGTAGGGAACACCCTGCTGGACATCAGAGTGGGCAATGAATTCATGACCAAGCCTCAAAAGCAAATGCAACAAAAGCTAAGATTGATAGGTGGAAACTTATCAAACTGAAAAGGTTTTGCACAGCAAAGAAAGAGCATCAAGAGAGTAAAGAGACAACCTATAGTTTGGGTAAAAAATATTTTCAACCAAAGGGCTAACATCCAGGATTTACAAGCAAATCAAAAAAATTGACAGGAAAACAAACAAAAAGAGAAAACATCAAAAAGTGAGCAAACAACACGAACACACTTCTCAGAGGAAGGCATATAAGAAGCCATTAAACATAAAAAAAATTTAAAAACATGCTCAACTTCACTAATCATCAGACAATTGCAAATCTAAATTCCATGAGATATCACCTTACACTCATCAGGATGGCTATCACTAAAAAGTCAGAAAACAAGTATTGGAGAGGCTGCAGAGAAGAGAGAATGCTTCTACATTGCTGGCAGGAATGTAAATTAGCTCAACCTCTATGGGAAGCTATGTGGCATTTTCCCAAAAAACTAAAAGTTGAGCTGTCTGATGATTCAGCAATTTTACTTCTGGGAATATACCCAGAGGAAAATAATTGTTCAACCAAAAAAGAGACCTGTGCATGTATGTTTATTGCAGCACTATTCACAATAGCAAAAACAGACCCAAGGTGGATGCCCATCCAATGTGGACTGGATAAAGGACATATGGTACATATACAGGATGGAATACTACACAATCATGTTGAACAAAATCATGTTCTTTGAAGCAACATAGATGAAGCTGGAAACCATCATTCTAAGTGAACTATCTGAAACGAAAAAATAAAAAATCTGAACACCGCATGTTCTTACTATAAGCTGGCTCTAAACACTGGGCATGCAAACACAAAAGCAGGACCAACTGATGCTGGGCACTACTGGTGAGGATAAGGGGGCACACAACCATCCATTGGGTACCATATTCATTATAGGGGGAAGAAAGGGTTTGCTAGAAACCCAAACCTCACCCGCACTCAATTTACTTATGTAGCAAAATCCTTACATGTACCCCAAACTCTAATGAAAATAAAGTGCAAGCTGGGAACTATGACTCAAGCCTGTAATCCCAGCACTTTGGGAGGCCGAGACAGGAGGATTGCCTGAGCTCAAGGGTTCGAGACCAGCCTGGACAACTTGGTGAGATCTTGTCTCTACAATAAATAAAAATATAAGCCAGGCGTGGTAGCGCCTGCCTGTAGTTCCAGTTTCTTGGAAGGCTGAGGCAGAAGGATTGCCGGAGCCCAGCAGGTTGAGGTTGCGGTGGCCATGAGCATGACTGGGAGACAGAGTGAGACTCCCAACTCAAAAAAAAAGTGCAAAAAATAATTAATAAAATGCATGAATTAAAAAATAAGTTGAATATAAATAATAATACACATGTTTATGATATGTATTTGTATACTCATTAAACTCTGTCGAGTAGATAAAGAAAACGAGCAAGATATAAGACAGAATAGAATGCCCACTAAACCATCTTAGGTAGAGGGAATATCTAAAAAAAGATATATTCATCTTGATAGATGAAGGATCAGGAGTTAGCCATGAGAAAAAATAAGCATAGAGAATCAAGATTAAAAAAAAAAAAAGACAAAAAAAGCAGGCTCAAGATGAACCAAAATTGAGTGTATATAATGAATTTCAAGGATATCACATTTTTAAACAAAATAGGGTAACTCACAGATCAATGTGGAGCTGTAGAAAAGACTGAGAGATAAATATAATGGTACTCTGGAGGGCTTTGTAAGTTTTGAATTCTTATTTTAAAAACTATTGGATAATTTCTGTTAATGTGATAACATTCTTATTTAATTATATAGTGATATATGTTTGTCTTATTAAATTATATAAAGTGATGTAACTTAAAAATAAATGCACTTTATAACATAAATATTAGAAGAAAAAATAATTAAATTTGCTGACTGCAACTCGTTTCTTCTCTAGCTACCAGAAATATGCTCCAGCAAGAGAAAAAGTCAAGACAAGTGAACCATCTAATTTTCTTGTCAACATAATAACTGAAACTCTGGCTGGATAAAACTAAACTATTTGCTAACAGAAGAGTCCTTATTTGTGGGATATTATTAAATGAATGCTTTTGCTTAAGAATGCTTTTATAAAATAGCTCAATCTATAGGTACATGTGACAGTTTTCCTAGAAAATATCACATAAGCTTTGGTGAACAATAACAACAAAAATTGGATACATTTTTAAAGATAAAGCATGTCCATGCTCCATGGGGTAAGGTCACACAATTTCACTTGTAAATCTCCCCTATTATTCTACTCCAACAAATAAATGTCTGGGAAGAAAAGATGTAGAAAGCTGACCTTGTGGTCCCAGACCACTTTCTGCTTTTTCTGAGTCTTTTCATTGCCTGTATCCTTGAAATTATTAATAAAGCAAGATCTCTATCTCATAAAGTCTGATCTGACAATCCTTTCATTATTGATTATAACAAGCACTTCTTCAAACAAACCAGAGAAAATACACTTAGAATATTTTGTATACTTATTTTCTTTACCTTATTATATTAATACTTGTATATTTGAAATAAAATGTGCATAGATGAATTTAAGACATTTGAATATAATTATTAATCAGCTGGCATCACGTATTTTGTGAGGTATATACTCAAGGAACTTTAGCATTTTCTGTGCAAAATGGATTTGATTATTTAAATAGGTCATTTCAGATGTTTGAGATTAGTATATTAATCTTCCATTTGGCTGTTATTCCTTCAACTTAAAAAGATCAAGAGAGCAAACTAAAAAGCAACTAAATGGTTCTTAAAAGCATAGGTATAGATCCTAGTGTCCTTTGGGCATGTATTCACCAAATTCAAATCCACTCTAATTTTGATTTCCTTTGACAAAATTCTGATGTTTCTTTGACATAATTTTATTACTCAAAATTAAATTTGTAATAGAGATGCTCTTATATTTGTCCTTGAAACATGCAATTGCTTATCAAGTATTAAACTATATTTTGAAGACAATAAGCTACAGAGATAGAAAACTGCGAACCACACTAGACTACATGAGAATCTGTTTTTAGGGATGTTACTATTTTCAGCAAAACTTGTTGATAAATAATATTTTATAGTATTAAAGCTAGTTAACTTTTTGGTCATATTCTATTCAAAATGTTAAGATATTTTCAGTGAAAGTCTGCAAATAATATTAAAGCCATGTTGAATACTGTTGGTGTAAGAATCATATTCTCCTTTGGAAAACAATGTGATTTCTAAAAGATCTAAAAATCAACCTTACATATAACCAAGCACCCCCTACTGTGAATATAGCCAGAATAACTCATATCACTTTATGGAAAGATACATGCATGCATGTGTTTATTGTGGCATTATTCACAATAGCAAAAGCATGGAGCCAACTGAGCTGCCCATCAAAAGTGGAGTGGATAAAAAATGTGGTACATATACACAATGGAATATTATGCAGCCATAAAGCAAAATTATAAACTTCACAGCAACCTGGATGGAATTAGGGTCTATAATGCTCGATTTATTACAGAAACAAAGATCTGAGTATCACATATATTCACTCATAAGTAAACCCTGAACATTTATCATAATACTATAAGAAAGGGATTGACAGTGGTGGGACACTGCCAAGGGAGGGAGGAGGGGCACATAACATCAATAAGGTTACCCAAATTTTACCTGTACAATGACCACTTATGTACCTAATCCTGAATTGCAATCTACATCTTTACAATAAAAAAGAAATTCTGAAATCCAATATGAAAACACAAAATGTAACTGAAAAGATACAGAAATAAATGTAATATTTAAATCAATAATCCATAAGTCCTATACTGAGATAATGTTTTTAATTTTGGCATTCTAAGCTGATCTTTGAAAACATATTCAATATACACTAAAATAATTAACAATTAATATTATTAGTAACGTTGATAATGCCTTAATATATTCTAAACAGGATTCTCTTCATATAAATAACATTAATATCCTTCAATTATGAGTTTCATACTTGCTTGGCACTGTTACACAAGCTGAAGAAAATAGTGAACTTCAAAACGATTCTATATCTTCATAAATTTAATGTGGTAAAATTGTTAACATGGTAAAACATTAAATTTGTAATTTTTTACTAAAAGATGATGTAATAGCAGTAGAGTGATTGATAGTCAATATTTTTTTCCAGATAGCACAACACAGTGTTCTGTATAAGTAAGACTAGATATATGACCTCTACATTTACAAATATAAATTAAGGTTTAGAGTATGTTATAAAAAAATTACGATACTACTACTAAGAAAAATCAGAGTTGACGATGCAGAAGTAAAATAGTGCTGTCAGGTTATTTTGTGATGAAATCACAAACAATATTCTCCAGGTAAGAAGGAGATGCAAATTACTCAATCATAAGTTAAATCCAGAAGATGTTGTAAACTGTTTTCAAACTAGTTTGCGTTACAATTAATTGTTATTAAGTGCAATTATGCAATACACTTATAGAATGAGTTTGGTTCACTGTTTCTGATATTTAGAAAGTGTATTGGTGTTGAACAATCTGAATTACTTTTGACACATATCTAGCAGTGTTTGTATTAATTACTGAACCCCACCCCCCTACACACACACACACTGAAACTTAACATGTATATCTAAACTCTTGTAACATGTACTATAGCTTATTTAATTATGAAAGCATAACTCAGTGTTAGTTACTTCTATTAATTCACAGTGATAGTTAATTCTATTAAAAAGTAAAGTAATTCTCCAACCATTTTAAAGGAAAGCAATATAAATCCATCTGCAAATTACTGTGCATTGTGTTTAAAACTATATCTGCTCCCATGTGACAATGACATCTAAAGAATGTCCTTTGTTGTTGCCTTTAAAGGAAAGAGTTGCCACATAGCCTTACCACATTCTCAAAAAGATGCATTTTAATGATTTCTATTTTCTGTCAGGCACAAATATTTGTCTATAGTGTCATCAATTTGAAATATGAGATTGTATTTGTTTTTTTAAAAGAGTTTGAAATCTTTAGTAATTTTTGAGTTTTTTGATATGCATAAAAAATTCATTTGTATCCTGAATGATGGTTTTCCCAGGATTAATTTAGCAGAGTGACTCATGAGACCTGGTAAAAGAATTTAGTAACAAAATTGTTTAAGACAAGTTTGAAACTTTCCCCAACTCATGTTGGCTGAGTTCTGTTTTCTTCAGGAACACACAAATAGATAACACATCACAGCAGAACAGAAGTAGGTAACATTACAACAGAACAGAGATTGCAATTCCAATATCAAGACAGAGAGTAAATTTTGTTGTTATACACCTTATACCTGTAAACACTTCTGGAATACTCTGTACGACCATGTATAAAATTCTTGCCAGAACTGAATTTAAGTTTAAAAAAGGAGAAGAAAAAATTAAAAAAAAAACAAAAATGTGAATAGAAGTTTTAAGAATGAGATAATAGAATAGTTATATTTGAAATTACTTGATAATTGACTTTTTCTTACAGGAGACTTTTCTAATTAAAATTATTATTAAGCTGAGAATTTTATCTAGATAAAATAATTATCACTTTGAGATATTGGAAGCACAATTTTTATTTCTTCTTATGTCTATTCATATCACTTATATCATAAAAAGCAAAAATAATACATGCTATTCCAACTTTAAAACAAATAATGAAAATGAAAAATATTTATTATCCAATTATAGGAATTATAAGAATACAACATATTAATTACATTTTTCTTATTTTCTTTAAGCCATTTACACCCACAGGAAGACTTGGCCTCCATGGAACCCTGAAAATATTTCCTTTACATTTTACTCCCTCAAAAATATAAAATGATGGCAACGATACTTTATGTGAGACAATTTTCAAGTGAGTACTAGCCCCTCATCAGGCTTCAGGATTCACATTTTACTTCTACATAGAGACAAGTCTGTTCCAGTGTCTAGGTGACATCGATGGCTCCATTTGGAAAATTAAATGTCAGTTTTTTACATGTATTACATAAAACACTACCTTTTTTTTAACTATCCAGTAAGGATGGAAAGTTATTTTTACAATATATGCATAATTATTCAAATAATCAAAATTAAAAGTGTCCAAAAATAGGTTATAGCATTTATCATCTTTTTAAATAAGTAAAATTAGATTTACATGTGTTTGTGTTTGTAAAATAAACTGTGAAGAATCTTAATGAACTTATTACCAAGGAACATGAGAAAAATAAATTATAAGATTGAAAATGAGTCTAATTTTTAAATTTAGAAATAGCCTATTCAATTTAGATGAAATAAAAACCGTGAATGTTTGCACTTATAATTATGTTGAAGAGAATGATTATTATCATGTTAATGATTAATATGATTGATTGAGTACTGGGTATCAGGTGGTTTGTGAGGTACATGGCCTATGTTGAATTGCTTGGACTTATAACAGCTCTGAAAGTTGAGTATTATATTTGACATAATGTTTTAGATGAATTCTAAAAAATATAGAAGTGGGCTTTCTACAGTAGTACAGATTGTGGTACAACTATTTCCTTAGGCTAATACTTTACTAACAAAATTTAAGGCATATCTTAAATATATTTTAACATGATGATTGTATGAAATAGTGACATTACTACACAATTATAAAAAATGTGTCATACTGACATGTTGAACATGTAATATGTAACATAACTATTAAACTGTGAAAAATATGTTAAATACAAGTGGTACCTACACAAGTTGATATGATTTCCCATCCAGTTTTTAAACAGTAAGTGAAAAATCTGATTTACTGTGAATACTGTTCTTTTAGTCTTTTTTGCACAAGATAATTAAATTGAAAATGTGCTTTGATGCAGGGAATCCAAGAATCATCCTCTTCATGGAACATGCAGCCTCTGAATTAAAATAAAATGCATTGTTAAAGGGAATACAATAAAAATGTTAAATAGCTGAATCAAGTATTATTTTCTTTAGTTAAACATGCTCTTATTAACTGAGATAAAGAAAATCTGACATTAAACCCAGACTTTATTCAAGTTTTAATTTTGGGAGAAAATATAGACTTGGTGTATTAGTCTGTTAGGGCTGGCAAAACAAGGTACCACAGATTGGATAGTATAAACAACTTAAATGTATGTATCTTTTCACAATTCTGAAAGCTAGAAATCTAAGACCAAAGTGTTGGTTGGATTGATTTCTTTAAAGGCTTTTTTCTCTATCTTTGAGATGAGTGTCTTCCTCTGGAGTTTTCCTGTGGTTTTATTTCTTCATCTGTATCCTAGCTTCCTCTTCTTAAAAGGTCATCAGTTATATTGGACTAGGGTCCACTCTAATTACCTTATTAAACTTTACCTGCTTAATTATCCTGTCTTCAAACCCAGTCACATTCTGAGACTTCAACATATATATTTTGAGAGGATATAATTCAATACATAATTGATAGACTAAATAAGTTGAGAATATTGGTTTCAAACAAAGTTGAAACTTTTATGTTGTCTCAACTGAGGAAGTAGAGGTTAGATTTTCTAAGGATCATCTCTTTTCTTTATAAACATATATGTACTAAATTTTAAATATATGTTTAAGAGAAAAAAGTATATTATTTGAGTAATAAACAGAGTATCAGTAACTCTGGCACTTGGAGTATGAGAGAAAAGTTGAAAATAGTATCTGCCTTATATGGCAGCTGGAATAAGAGAAAACAGCAAACAGCTAACCTCTAGCTAGATTTTAAGTCTTTTTATTCCTTTGTGGATTTAACCCAAACCTAGCCAAGATGGAGTTAGAGAAATGGCCATAATATGGTACCCAGAATAATGGCCCCTTAAAGATACTTACATTCCTATCCCCAGAACTTATGATTTGGTTATGTTACATGGCAAAGGTAAATTAAGGTCAAGTCAGCTGACAATAAGATATAGAAGTTATTCTCAATTATTATAAGCCCTCTACCTAACCAAGTTCCTTAGAAGAGGTTGCATAGGAGTGGTGCATGAGAAATAATCACTTAGAAGATGGAGGGAGGCCACTAACCAAGATATCCATGCTATTTCTAGAAACTTTAAAATGTCAAGAAAATGGATTCTTCCATGGAGACTTCAGAAGGAATGCAGTTCTGTCAACATTTTCGTTTCAGTCCAGTGAGACCCATTTTGGACTGACCTATACAAAACTCTGTGATAATATATTTGTTATTTTAAACCCAAAAGTATGCGATAATTTCTTGCAGTAGCAAGAGGACACTAATAAAGGAGAATATCAAAATGGATTCAGTAAGACAATGTCTGTCTCTGAAAGATGGAAAGAAGAAAATTCATGCTATAAGAGACACATTCAAATGAGGAGTTGCCCAAAGAAATAAAAATACCTCAAGTTTGGAGGTAAAACAAACAAACAAAATTTGAAATTAGTAGATTCTTCTCTGAGTGAATGCAGATGTTAATTAAAATTAGAAAATAAAAAATATTTAGTTTGATATTTAAGTTAAACTTTGAATGGAAATATGAGTAATTGATTTTTTTCGGATTTCAAGTGTCTATATTGTTAGTTATACTATTATAAAAATAATACTAATATGTAATATCAGTAATAATATAATAGTATTATAATAGGTAATTAATGACTATTAAGCATTTCAAAAATTAAATCAGTTTTATTGCCAAAAGTTAATTGTCAGTGTTAGAAAAATTCACTATTACCACTAAAGAGCTGAAAGCTTGATACATATCTAGGAATAGCTGCTACTCACATTGATGTTTAGATTTTACTTGGAAATTAACAGCAAGGGAAGTCTTGCACTGAAACACGCTAAAGATTAAAGATGTTATAATTTAAGCTAGAATTTCCAATCCACTCTAAAGACATATAGCAAGGCTTTTAGCTAATGCTATAATTGTATCATATTACTTAGGTTCAAGTTCTTTTCCCAAAGAATCATCAGAATAACACAGAATGAAGAGACTTTTGAACAATTGCCATTTCTTGCTGCTGAATTTCCATTATAATTTTTTGTAGCAGTCATTTATTTTTTAAGTTCATCCTATGTGCCAATAAGTAGATTCTCATGATTCTTTTTCAACTTTTTAATTTCTTTAATAAACAGTCATAAAGCTATCTTATCTTAAGCAATTGTGTTTTCAATCTCTGGCTCTAAACAATTCTAGATTGTTGAAAAATATTTTGTTACCATCAAAATATATTAGTTTTTCTTTTTGCTCCTGAGTTTTCTGTTTATTTGTATCTCACTGCTGAAACAAAGTCAGAAACTGGTGAAAATATTCTTGGTAAGCTTCTGCCTTTGCTGTAGTGTATTCCAAAGATATTCAATTTCTTGCTACTGGTTTTGATAGAAGCCTTGGTGTACATTTATAATCTGTTTTTCTTGGTTGATGTGAGCTCCAAATCTTTACAGCATATTCCGTGCTGTACCCACCATGTCTTCAACTATTCCTGCAGAAGTCCTTTTCTTCACGTGTTTATCAATTACTGGAGTCTTTCTGCCGGGAATATCTTCCTCTGAAGCACACAGATCCTTTTTATCTTCAGTATTAAAGGCATAGTCTCTTATAATCTTATCCTCCCTTGATAGCATCCCAGATTTCCTAGAACGTTTTCTTCCAGAGGCCTCCATATTTAGATATTTCCTGACTGAAATTTCCCTACACTGTTGCAATGCTTCTAGTATTACTAATGTTAATAATTAATTAAGAGTTGTTAATACTATATAATAATACAATACTAATAATATACTAGTAGTTATAATAAGATATTATAAAATTTATAATACAATATAGTATATGCTTTATAAATATAACAACTACAATAATAAATAATGATTCATGCAAAATAGTTTTTTTTAATTTTTCTGACGTATAATTTAGAAGACATTCATTATTCTTTATTTCATTTATAAATTGGAACCTCTGCTCTGCTTATCCTTAATGGAACGGTTCTTAAAATAGCTTTGTATAACATATGCCATACTTTTCAATAACATTTATTTGAGTTATGAACAGCTATGCAATTTAAACGTTCGATTGGGTTTTTGCATTCTACTGCATTTAACAACATTCTTCTCTAAGGTGCTAACAATTAAGTAAACTCTTTGATTAAATAAGCATTTCACAAAATCCTTAATTCAGAAACAAATTTTTATCTCTCTTCCTGAAGTTTAAGAAAATCTTTAATTATTGACCTCAACTTGGCTGTAGACCAGGGTTTAAATTCAACATGTATAGATCCAACATTTGGCCCAGCAATCTTAGTGGAATATATGCATTGAGACTGTTCTTTTTCCTTTGGGGAGAGGAAGTTAATAAAAGGATAGCTCACTTGCAGAAATCAAAAGATGGGTCAGAGGAAAAAAGGAGAGATTAAAGTGAGAGGTAGAAGTAAGACAAGAGAGACATGGTTTAAGAAATATAGTCTTAATGTAGTTTAAATGAGTGAGTGTGTGTGTGCGTGTGTGTGTGTGTGTGTGTGTGTGTGTTTAGCAAGTCTGTACAACAGTATATCACTGGAAAGTATTGAACAAAAAAATGTTTAATTTTGAGTCCTAAAGATTCAAGTAAAGTTGACTGTTGATTATTCTTATTTGGCATTTCTTTCTATAAGAGCTCTTTTTAATGTTTTCATAACATGAAAATCTGTCAAACTAGTTATTTGATGTTTGATATGTAGGTGAAATTTTGCTATTTTTTCAGGAGGAAATTGTAGTGTCCTTTTAGATAAAGCTGTAATATAAAGGAGGGAAGCCCATCCAGTTGTAACTTGAAAACTTGTAAAAGTATTCTCTATTTCCTAATTAAGCAGAGACAAGAAGAGACTGTCACTGAAATTAAATAATTCAAATTAAAATATCAACTATTATTGATCTAAGAATGCAGACTAAGGACAATAATTCTATTTTGTATTATTTTTTCTATAAAATAATCTGAGGGTTTTGTTGGGGACCCAAGGCAAAGTTTTACCAATTTCCTTTATATGAATCATCATCAGATAAACAGAATTAAAATATTATTTTGGGTCAGCATGAATTGGAGACTCATTAGATCTATGACTTCAAATATTCTTATGTAGTAAATCATTACAAATTCAACAGAAAAAAATTAAATGATGAGCCAATAATACGAGAGAAGATTTTATACAGCTAGACAAACAATAAACAAGCATCAACTATCCTGGCCACAAATAACCTAGAACTATGTGGTAACTAAATATAATGTAATGCCTTAGATGGAATTCTGTAATGAAAAATTGATGTTAGGTAAAAACAAAGAAATTTTGAGTAAATTATAAACTTAATTACCAACCATGAGTTGTTCCCCATATCTTTAAGATAGAAAAGAAACTTAATTAGTAATAATTTATCAATATAGTTTCTTTAATTATGACAGATGTGATATGTGAATGTTAATAATGATATAATAATAGAGAAAATTGAGTGTGGTGCATATGAAACTCTTTGTACTATTATTTTTGCAATTTCTCTATGTGTCTTGACAATTCTGAAATAAAACTGTTTTGCAAAAAGAAGAATAAAGACATCAATAAAAGAATAAGCAATGGAATATTATGCAGTCATAAAGAAGAACAAAACCATGAACTTCACAGCAACAAGCGAAGTTTGGAATTAGAGTCTATGATACTGAGTGATCTTTCACAGAAACAAAGATCTGAGTATCACATGTTCTCACTCATAAGTGAACCTTGAACAACTACCTTTGTATTATAAGAAAAAGATTGACAGTAGCGGGAAACTTAGGGGGTTGGGGGGGAGGTGGGATTGACAGTAGTTGAAATCTGCCTGCAGAAGGGGGACACACCTCATCAACAAGGATACAATGAATATTTGTATGCCTAACCCTGAATTGTACCCCACAATTTTAAAATAAAAAAATTAAAAGTTAAAAGAAAAAAGAATAAGCAAATGTATGTCACATACAAAGAGTGCTCTTCTGATCCTAAGAATAAATAACTGAAACAAAAAACATATTTGATTGCAAATTCTAGGATAAGAATAAAAATTATAATATCAATAAAATAAGTTAGAACTCAAATTGTTTATAATAAATTCATCTGTAGCATATCTGAAAAACTACTGGGAGACAAAGGGATTTGTGGACATTTTTTTTCCCTGAGTCTTCCATGAAAAGTTTCAAAGTGAGAGCCATAAAAAATTGGTGAAATCTCCAATTTTTGATGCTTTAATATTTGAAACAAAAAGCAAAATTTGTTGTTTGTTTCTGAAGGGTGAGCTGGGTTTATAAGACAGTCTCTTTAAGCAAAGCAGAAAGTGCTGATCTTATTTAGGTTTTGAAGAAACATGAAGTTCAAGTATTGGCAGACTTTCAAAACTGGAAGTGTTTAGAAATGGTTGACCTTTAACTATAGAAGTATGTTTAATGGAGTGTTGCTGTTGCTTATTGGCTGACTTCCAGAAGCATGATTACTGAAGTGAACTGTCATTGATTTATGAAATGAGTATAAAATCAGTTCCGGTGGTTGTGTTTTACCTTGACGTTGATAAAAGAAAGTCTTTCCTAGAAGACTGGAAATGTTTAATATCACACCAATAGGATACAGATATTTCATTGTTTAGCATTTTTATTTAATAACAAATCTGCTGGCTTCTATAATGATACCTAGGGCATGTTGCATCTTGCATAATTTCTATTAGTGCCAAAGCTCTTTCAGTATTATAAATTCAGTCAGAGGATGTAAAAGGAAATATATAATAGGCGACATTGAGAAAGGAGAAAGGAAGAAACCAGATAGGCAGACAGATTACCACGGTCCCATAAAAACTTCTGCTGCAAGCCCCATGGATTGGAGTGAGAAAACCTATTTCCAGGTCCATGGACTGACGTTTTGCATGCTACTTCTTGATTGTCTCTTTTCAACCTCCTCTTGATTGGTGCATTTCAATCCCAGCAAGGCGCCTCTCTCTGATTGGTCCTACCACCATCCAATCAACCCACTCTTAAGACTATGTAAATCTTATAAACCCCTGATTTCAACCTCCAGCCCACAACACTTTTTTGGGGTTCCTCCTGCCGCAGGGAACTTTTCTGTCTTCTAATAAAATTCTACGTACTCACTCTCTGGGTCCCTGTTCCTCATTCTTCCTGAGCATGAGACAAGAACCTGGAACTACTGAACTAAGAAGAGCTGCTTAACTAGAAGAACTGCACACACTTGACTAGACGAGGTCCACCCACTGAGCTGAGAGAGCTTTAACATTTCTTTTTTTTTTTTTTTTTTTTGAGTTGGAGTCTCACTCTGTCGCCCAGACTGGAGTGCAGTGGCCGCTCCCGGCCACCGCAGCCTCGACCTGCTGGGCTCCGGCGATCCTTCCGCCTCAGCCTTCCAAGTAGCTG
>CAUYQG010133041.1:0-11553 GCA_963574415.1 Tarsius wallacei
AAAAAAAGAAAGAAAGAAAAGTGAACAGAGCCTGTAGGATCTGTGGGACATCATCAGACCAACATAAATATTGTGTAAGTCCAGGAAGAAGAGGGAGAAAAAAGGGGCAAAATTAATATTTGAAGAAACAGTGAATGAAAACTTCCCAAGTTAGATGAAAGACATAATATATAAACATTCAAAAAGTTCAATAAACCTCAAGTAAGGTGAACTCAAAAAATGAAAAAAGACCCATACTAACACACATTATAGTCAGACTTCAGAAAGACAAAGACAAAGAGAGACTCTTGAAAGCAGGAAATAGAAGTGACAAGTCACATATGAGGGACCTTCAATAGGATTATCAGCACACTGCTCATCACAAACTGGATACAACAGGCAGTGGACTGATATACTCAAAGTGCTAACAACAACAAACTGTAAACCAAGAATGTTATATCCAGCAAAATCTTTTTTAGAAGTGAGGGAGATATTGGAACATTTCCAGGTAAACAAAAATCAAATGAGTTTGTACCAGTAGTTTTGCTCTGTAAGAAATGTTCAAGGGAGTCTTACAGGATGAAATGGAAAAACATTAGATAGTAACTCGACATCATATTTAAAAAAATAAGAATATCAATAAAAGTAAATACATGGGCAATTATAAAAGTTATTATTATTGTAATAATGATTTATAACTCCACATATTGCTTTCTACATGATTTAAGAAACTAATAAATTTTAAAAGTATTAGTCTAAAAGTTAGTATTATTATAACTTTGGTGGGTAACTCTGCATTTTGTTTTCTACACAATTTAAGAAATTAATGCATTTAAAAGAATTGTCAGTTAGTTTGGGGCACATACAATGTATAAAAATGTAATTTTGTGATATCAACAACTAAAAGAGGTAGGGAGGGAGCTGTAAAGGAGCAGAGTTTTTGTATGTTATTGATGTTAATCTATTATAAATTCAAATTACAGTGTTATAATTTTAGAATATTAAATGTAATCTCCATGGTAACCACAAAGAAAATAGTTATAGAATATATACAAAAAAGTAATTAGAAAGGAATTTAAATATATCATTACAAAAAAATGACTAAACACAGTTCCAGATTAAAATGGCTGACATGAGACAACTATAGTGAGTCTCTCCTACAAAACAAACAGAGATTATTTCCTCAGTATCCATAGAGAAATGAATCCAGCAACGTGTTCCACGAGTCTCCAAAGAGATGATAATAATCACTTAGAACAAAGAAGAAGAAGAAAAATCCACTGGCCTGGGCTAGAACTGGTCCTGCACCACCACAGCCCACCACAGCCTCCAAACACTGTGGAAAAGTTGAGTGATGGGAATTTGAGAGTTCTGTGCTCCTGCTGTGAACTTGCAGGGCTTCCGTGGGACTTGTGGGACCCCAGTCCCTCATGGGAAACTGCCTTCCCCACAACTGTGCTTTGTCAGGAAGTGGTACAGAAAATAAGCCTGGAGCAGTACCAGCTGCCACTCACCTGAAACTCAACCCTTGCTGGGTGAAATAGCTGCTTTCTATCCAGCTTGGGAGGGAATAGGCCCTGAGGGTAGCTGTACCTTGACATTCAGATCGTAGATTGCCTGAGGCCAAGGTGGGAGCCAGGTGGGACACATAGCAACTTCTCACTCCCCTTGTGAACTCTTCTGGGCCTGCTATGCACAATAGTGTTATCCCAGTGGCCTGGAACTCCCTTCCAACATCCACTGAGGCAGCTAAGAGTGCACACTTGGGTACCTAATCGCCTTTCTCCTGAAATACTGCAATATGCCAGAAGGCTCAAAATAGAGAAAACTTGGGTAATCCCCAGAGCCCTGCACTCAGCCTTGGCTGACTGGGCATTTCCTTGGAGAAGCACTCACCAAAGCGAAATCCTATAGCCACCATCATAGCCAACTTTCTCCCACAAGTGCCACCTTCTGGCCAGAGGTCAACAGTACAGCCAACCACATTGGATGCAACACCTCAGCTTTGGAAAAGGTTAAATCCCAAGTGCCAGCTAACAACACTTTCCAAGCCACTCCAGCCACTTAGGACATTGTGAGCCAGTGCAGGCACACAGCGCAGGGCTGCCACATCTGGCTACTGAGAAACTCACCAAGCCAAGGCTATATATAACCAAGGAAACCGTACAGTGCCTACATCAGCCCCCTGCCAACCTCAAATAAGAAATCATCTACCTAAATGAGAAGGAAACAGAAAAATAATTCTGACAATATGAAAAAACATAGTTCTTCAACACTCCCAAAAGACCGTACCAACTCTTCAGCAATGAACCTTAACAAAATGAAATTGTTAAAATTCCAAACAAAGACTTCAGAAGGTTGATAATAAAATTGGTCAATGAACTTCAGAAGAAAATTGAAAACCTACATAAAACAAAATTTTTTTAAATGATTCAGGACATGGATGAAAAATTCTCCAAATATATAGATATAAAAAAAAAAAGCTGAAATTCTGGAAATGAAGGAAGAATTAAGGGAAGTATAAAATGCAATGAAAACATTCAAACCTGAGAATCACAAGGCGTAACTAAGGAAGAAGAAAAAGCAGCAGGCTTGGAAAATCTATTTGAGGGCATAAAGGAGGAAAAGTTCCCTGATCTTGCCATAGATCTAAACATCCAGATACAAGAAGCTCAGAGAACTCCCAGAAGATTCATTGCAAAAAGATCATTCCCAAGGCATATAATCATCCAGCTATGCAAAGTTAATGTGAAGGAAAGAATTTTAAGAGAAGTGAGCATCAAATCACTTACAAAAGCATCAAATAACTTACAAAGGTAAACCTATCAGACTAACAGCAGACTCAGAAGAAATCCTACAAGCCAGAATGGAGTGGGACCCCATATTTAATCTCCTCAAACAGAATAACTGTCAGCCTAGAATTTTGTATGTCACAAAATGAGCTTTTATAAATGAAGGAGAAACAAAGTTCTTCACAGACAAGCAAACAATGAGTGAATTTGTCACCACTAGACTAGCTCTAAAAGAAATATTCAAAGGAGACCTAAATACTGAAAGAAAAAAGTCAAAATACACCAGTAGAAAAATACTGGAAATCATAAAGTTTACAGGCTTTATGAATACCAACACAATAGAAAAAATAAACAAAGCAACCAGATAATAATCAGTATGATGAATAGAATAGTACCTTACTTACGGTTAACTCTGAATGTAAATGGTCCAATGCCTCACTAAAAACATACAGACTTGCAGAATGAATTAAAAAAAAAAAAGATAACCCAAATATCTGTTGCCTTCAAGAGACCCACTTAATTCACAACGATGCCTATAGACTCAGGGTGAAGAGGTAGGAGGAAATACTCTACACAATTGGAAACCAAAAATGGGAGCAGGAGTAGCCATTCTTATATCAGGTAAAACAGGCTTTAAATTAACAACAGTTAAAAAAAAAAATCAAGACGGCTATTATATAATGATAAAAGGATCAATCCAACAAAAAGACATAACAATTTAAAATATATATGCACCTATCACCAGAGCCCCAACTTTATGAAACAAATTCTACTAAACTTAAAAAAAAGAGCTACATAGCAAAACAATAATAGTGAAAGACTTCAACACTTCACTGACAGCAATAGACAGATCATCAAGGAAGAAAGTTAACAAAGAAACATTGGAGTTAAGCAGCACTCTAGAGGATATGGAACTAACAGAGAGCTACAGAATATTTCATCCCCAAACTATAAAATACATATTTTTCTCATTAGCACATGGAACATTCTCCAAAATAGACCATATGATAGCCCACAAATCAATTAATTTTTAAAAAATTGAAATCATATTAAGCACTATCTCAGACCATAGTAGAATAAAACTAGAAATTGACACCAAGAAGAAATTGTGAAACCAAACAAAGATATGGAAATTAAACAATTTGCTCCTGGATGATCCTTGGGTTAACAATGATACCAAGATGGAAATTTTTAAAAATTCCTGGAAATGAATGACAACAATGAGACAAGTTATCAAAACCTCTGGGACTCAGCCAAAGCTGTACTCAGAGGAAAATTTTTAATGCTTAAGGCCTACATTAATAAGACTGACAGATCACATATCAACAACCTAATATCACACCTCAAGGAACTAGAAAAACTTGAATAAACCAAGCCCAAAGCCAGTAGAAGAAAATAAATAACAAAGATCAGAGCAGAACTAAATGAAATTAAATTTTTTAAAAATACAAAGGACCAATGAAACAAAAAGTTGATTCTTTGAAAAGATAAACAAAATTGATAGACCACTAGCTATATTAATTAGGAAACAAAGAGAGAAGACATAAATTAGCTCAATCAGAAATGAAAAAGGAGACATTACAACTGATATGAAGGAAATTCAAAAGATCATCCAAGACTATTATGAACACCTCTCTGCAAACAAACTAGACAATGTAGAGGAAATGAATAAACTCTTGTAAACATACAACCCCCCAATCTTGAATCAGGAAGAAATAGAAACCATGAGTAGACCAATAATGAGTAGTGAGATTGAAACAGTAAGTAGAAATCTCCCAACAACAAAAAAAAAAGTCCAGGGCCTGGTAGACTTATAGTTGAATTCTACCAGACCTTTAAAGAACTGTCACCAATTTTACTGAAGTTATTCCACAAGATTGATGAGGAGGGTATCCTCCTCAGCTCATTCTATGACATCAGTATCACTCTGATACCAAAGCCAGGAAAATACACAATGAAAATAGAAAACTACAGATCAATATTCCTTATGAACATAGATGCAAAAATCCTCAACAAAATATTAGCAAATTGAATTCAACGGTGCATTAAAAAATACACACACACACACACACATACAAACACACACACACACACACACACACACACACACACACACACACACACCATGACCAAGGGGGTTTTACCCCAGGGATGCAAGGTTGGTTCAACATATGTAAGTCAATAAACATGATTGACTACATAAGCGGAATTAAAAACAAAAATTATATCATCATTTCAAAAGATGCAGAAAAAGCATTTGATATAATCCAGCATCACTTCATGAGAAAAACCCTCAACAAATAGGCATAGAAGGAATATTTTCAAAATAATAAAAGCTATATATGGCAAATCCACATTCAATGTCATGCTGTAGATGGAGAAAAGTTGAACACGTTCTCCCTCAGGACTGGAACAAGGCAAGGCTGCCCATTTTCACCACTATCATTCAATGTAGTGCTGGAAGCCCTAGCCAGAGCAATCAGGCAAGAAAAAGAAATAAAGAGTATCCAAATTGTAAAAGAAGAAATCAAACTATCCCTGTATGCTGACAATATTATCTTATACCTAGAGAACCCTTTAAAAACCTCCAAAGACTTCTGGAATTGATAAGTGAATTCAGTAAGTTTTCATAACACCGTAGGTTCTCACTCAGATGTGGGAGTTAAATGGTCACAAAGATGGAAATAATAGGCACCGGGGACACTGATAAGCGGGGAGGAGGCAGGGAATTAGAGTTCAGAAACCACCTATGGGGCACCATGTTCACTATCTGGGGAAGGGGCCACCCAAAACCTAATTCCCACTACTCTACAATATGTCCATGTAACAAATACATGTGTACCCTCTGAATCTAGATTAAAAACAAACAAAACTAAACCCAAATAAAGTCAGTATTGCAAGAAATTAGGGACAAAAAGCTACAAAGCACTAAGAAAACAAATAGTAAAATGACAAAATTAAGTCTCTCTTTGTTATTAATTACTTTAAATGTAAGTGATATACACTCTTCATTCAAAGGACAAAGATTTGCAGAGTGAACTAAAAATGATCCAACTATACGCTATTTAAAAGAGACTCACCTTAGATCCAAAGACATAAATAGATTGAAAGTGAAAGAATGGACAAAGATATTCTATGCACATAGTAACCAAAAGAGAGCAGGAGTGGCTATACTAATATCAAACAAAATAGACTTTAAATCCAGAAGGTTACAAGAGACAAAGGACACTATGTATTTTTAAAAGCTTCAATACATCAAGAAGATATAACTATTATAAACATTTATATACCCAATAACAGACCATCAAAATATATGAAGCAAAAACTGACAGAATTAAAAAGAGAAACAGTTATACAGTAGTTGCAGACTTCAATATTCCACTCTCAAAAACAGAAAAACCAGATCGAAGATAAGTAAGGATGTAGAGGACTTTAACCACAGTAAATCATCTAGATCTAACAGACATATAGAACATGATATCCAACAACAACAACAACATGCATTTTTTTTCTCAAGTGCACAAGGGTCATCTTCCAGAAGAGACCACATGTCATGCCAAAAATTAACTCTTAGTAAATTTTCAAAAATAAAAGTCATACAAAATATCTTCCTGATCACAGCAGGATGAAGTTAGAAATAAATAACAGACATAAATCTGAAAAGCTCACAAATTTGTGGAAATTAAACAATGCACTCTTAAACATGCAATGTCTCAAGGAAGAAATTACAAGTTAAATTAGAAAATACCCAAAGATGAATAAAAACAAAAGCACAAGACAGCAAAACTTTTGGAACACACACACAAAAAAACAGTGCTAAGAAGGACATGTATACCTATAAATGCTTACATTAAAAAGCAAGAGGGTTTCAACATCAATAACTTAAAAAACTAAAAAAAGAAGTACAAACTAAATTCAAAGCTAGCAGAATGAAACACACAATAAAGATTAGAACAGAGATAAACAAAATAGAGAATAGAAAAACAATGGGGCAAATCAATAAAACCGAAAGTTTCTTCTTTGAAAAGATAACAAAACTGACAAATCTTTAGCTAGATGGACTAAGAAAAAAAAAAAAAGAGAAGACAAATGATTAAATCGGAAATGAAAGTGAGGACATTTCTACTGATTTCACAAAATAAAAAAGATAATGAAAGAGTACTATTAGGAATTGTATGACAACAAATTAGATAAACTAGAAAAAACAAATAAATGACTAGAAACACAAAATCTAGCAAGACTAAATCACAAAGACACAAAAAATCTAAACAGACCCATAACTAGTAAGGAGATTGAATCAGTAATCAAAAGAACCCCAGCAAAGAAAGGCCCTGCATCTGATGACTTCACTGATGAATTCTACCAAACATTTAAAGAAAAACGAACACCTATTTTTCTCAAACTATTCCGAAACATTGAATAGGAAGGAACACTTCCTAACTCATTCTACGAGTTACCAGAATTACCCTGAATCCAAAGCCAAATAAAGACACTACAAGAAAAGAAAACTACAGCTCAGCTGGGCTCGGTGGCTCAGCCTGTAATCCTGCGCCTTTGGGAGGCTGAGGTGAGTGGATTGACTGAGCCCACGGGTTCGAGACCCACCTGGGCAACTTGGCGAGACCTCATCTCTACAATAAATCAAAAAAAATCAGCCGGGCGTGGTAGGGCGCGCCTGTAATTCCGGCTACTCGGAAGGCTGAGGCGGAAGGATCGCCGGAGTCCAGCAGGTCGAGGCTGCGGTGGCCAGGAGCGGCCACTGCACTCCAGTCTGGGTTACAGAGTGAGACTCCAACTCAAAAAAAAAAAAAAAAAGAAAACTACAGCTCAATATTCTTCATGAACATTGATGCAAAAATCCTCAACAAAATACTAGCAAACTGAATTCAGCAGCATATGAAAAGAATTATAAACTACAAACAAATAGGATTTAATTCTGGGATGCATTGTTCAACATGCAAAGTAAAAAATGGTTTAACATGCAGAAATTAATGTTTAGTATACCACATTAACAGAATAAAAAGAAATATGATACTGAGTGATAAAAGACTGACAACTTTTCCTCTAAGATCACAAATAAGACAAGGATGCTTGCTTTCACTACCTCTATTTAACATAGTACTGGAAGTTCTAGTCAGAGCAATTATGCAAAAAGTAAAAAAAGAAAGAAAGAAAAAGAATCCAAGTTGGAGAGGAAGAAATAAAATTACTTCTTGTTCTGTTTGCAAAGGATATGGTCTGTATGTAGAAAAAAATCCTAAAAATTCCACATACAAAAATATGTTAGAACTAATAAACGAATTCAGCAAAGTAGCAGAATAAGAAGTTCATGTTCAAAACTCAGTTGCATTTGTGAACACTAACAATGAACAATCTGAAAAAATTACAAAAACAATTCCATTTCCAATAGCACCAAAAATAAAATATAATACTTAGAAATTAACCAAGGAGGTGAAAGACTTATACAAAGAAAACTATGAAACATTGCTGACAGAAATTAAAGAAGACATTAAAAAATGGAAATTTGTTCTCAAAGTGGAAAACATACTATTGTTAAGATGTCATTACTCCTCAAAGTAATCTTCAGATTTGATGCTCTTCTCTATCAAAATCTCAGTGACATTCTCTATCAAAATCCCAGTGACATTTTTTGCAGAAATGGTAAAAGCCCATTTTATAATTCATATGGACTCTCAAGAGACCCTGAATAGCCAAAGCCACATTTAGAATGAATAAACTTGAAGGATTCACACTTCCTGATTTTAAAATTTAACTACAAAGCTGTATTAATCAAAACAGCATGGTACTAGCATAAAAGCAGACATATAAACCAATGGAATAGAATAGAATGCCCCAAAACACACCTTCACATACATGATCAAATGACTTTTGAAAAAGAGCCAAGACCATTGGATGGGGAAAGGACAGTCGTTACAACAACTGGTGTTGGGAAAATCAGTATCCTCATGCAAAAGAATGAAGCTGAACCCTCAGTTAATGTCATATCAAAAATGAACTCAAGTAGGATCACAGTTCTAAATGTAAGACCAAGAACTATAATGCTCTTAGAAGAAAATATAGGGAAAATTCTTCACAACAGTGAATTTGGCAAAGATTTCTGGGATGTGATACCAAAGTCACAGACAACAAAGAAAAAGATAAATAAACTGAACTGCATAAAATTAAACATTTTTATTTATCAAAGGACATCAAGAGAGTGAAAAGACAATCTGTATAATGGAAGAAAATATTTGCAAACCATGCTATCTGACAAGGCATTCATGTATAGAGAATGTCTAAAACTCAACAAGAACAACAACAAAAACCCAATCTGATTCAAAGATAGGCAAAGGACTAAAATAGACATTTATCCAATAAACACATGAAGAAATGCACAACATCATTAATCATTAGAGAAGTACAAACCAAAACTACAAAGAAATACCACCTCACACCCATTAGAGTGACTACTAAAAAAAAATGATAATAACAAGTGTTGGCAATGATGTAGAAAAACTGAGACCCTTGTGTACCATTGGGAGGACGTACAATGGTACAGCTGTTGTTGAAACAGTATGGCAGTTTCTTAAAAAATTAAAAACAGACTGCTATATGATCCAGTAATTCCACTTCTGAATATACAATTTAAATAATTAAAAGTAGGATCTCAAATAAGTACTTGTACACCCATGTTCATAGCAGCATCATTCATAATTGCTAAAACACAGAAGCAACCCAAGTGTCCATCAGTGGAGGAATGTATAAGCAAAATGTGGCATACATATACACAATGGAATATTGTTCAGCTTTAAAAAAAAGTTTTGACAAATGCTACAACATGAATGTACCTTGTTGGCATTATGCTAAGTGAAATAAGCCAGGCACAAAAAGGCAAATACTGCATAATCCCACTTATACGAGGTGTAGTTAGAGTAGTCAAAACCAAAAAGTCAGAAAGTAGTATGGTGATTGCCAGGAGCAGAGGGACGTGGGAAATTGGGTATTATTGTTTAATGGGTATAGAGTTTCCATTTTATAAGATGGAAAGTATTAGGAAGATGGATGGTAGTAATGGTTGAACAACATTATAAATGCATTTGATATACTCAACTGGGTGCTTAAAATGGTTAAGATGATTTTAAAAAGTAAAGGGTAAATGTTACCTTAAAAAAGTTGACTATTAGAATGTATAAATAACTATTGAAACAGATGAAGTGAAAATAAGAGACTACTTAGCATAAATACGAAAATAAACTAAAAGTCTGATGAAATGGATAAATTCATAGGACAATGCAACTTATAAAATTTGACCTTAGTAAAAATACAAAGCTTAAACAAGACTACTTCCATAGAAGAAACAGAGAAAGTCATCACAGAACTACCCCACAAAAGAAACATCAGTCTAAGATTATTTCACAGGTGAATTCTACCAAACCTCCAAAGATCTGACAATCTAATGTCACGTAAATTGTTTCATAGCACAGAGGAAAAAAAAACCTAAATTTTTTTGCAAATATATTTCTACCAAAATCTGGCAAAGATATCACCCCCAAAATTACAAACACATGTCCTTTATAAATATTGATGTAAAAGATTCTAAATTAAATATTAGCAACCAGCAGTTACTTGGGTGGAATTGGAGAACACCATACTAAGTGAACTAACGCAGTAACAAAATCAAACACCAAATATTCTCACTCATACATGGAAGCTAAACTATGGATCTGCAAAGTCATATAGAATGGCATAATGGACATGGAGACTCAGAATGGCGGAGGGAAAGGCGTGGAGGGATGAAATATTACCTGTTCGTTACAATATGCACAAGTGGGGATGGTGTGTCGGCTTACAGCCTAGACTTATTTTCCACTATACAATGTATCCATGTAACCAAAAGCTATGTGTATACCCCAAAGCAATTTAGATAAAAATAAAAAAGCAAAACAAAACTAAACATATATTAGCAAACAGATTTAAAAATCATATTAAAAGGAGAGAGAATCATCATGACTAAATTAGATTTATTCCAGGTACACAAGAGCAGATCAATATTTTTAAATCTATTAATATAATTTACCATATTAATTGAGGCAAATATGAAATGAGTATGATCTTCTTCAGAGATCCTGAAAAAAAAGACACAGCCACACACACACACACACACACACACACACACACACACACATATATATCTTTTATATATATATATATCTTGTTTGTTTGTTTGGACATAGGATTTCGCTCTGTCACCCAGGCTGAAGTGCAATGGCATGATCACAGTTCAATGCTGCCTTGAACTCCTAGGCTCAAGTGATCCTCTTGCCTCAGTCTCCCCAATAGCTGGGACTACAGGCATGTACCACACACCCAGCTAGTTTTTCTATTTTTTGTAGAGACGGAATCTTGTTTTGCTGCCCAGGCTGATCTTAAACTCCTGGTCTCAAGCAATTCTCCCACCTTGGCCTCCCAAAGTGATAGGATTACAGGTGTAAGCTACTGCACCTGGTCGATCCTGATGCATTGCATAATCTTCTAAACACAAACCTGGTAAGGATTGATGGATATTCCTTAATAAAATTTTTTAAATGCATATCTCAGTCCTGAAGTTAGACTCTTACTCAGTGAGAAAACACTGGAGGCATTTCATTGAAGTTAGGACAGTTTATCTGACAAAGGCCTAACATCCAGGTTCTACAATGAAATTAAACATGCAGAGGGAAAAAACAAACAGCCCCATTAAAAAGTGGGTAAAAGACATGAATAGACACTTCTCAAAAGAAGA
>CAUYQG010133042.1:0-23589 GCA_963574415.1 Tarsius wallacei
AAAATCAACCTTCCACATGACCCCATAATCCCCCTACTTGGAATATACCCTGAAGAACTCAAATCATTCTGTAAAAAAGATACCTGCCCACATATGTTTATTGCAGCATTGTTCACAATAGCAAGATCATGGAACCAACCATGCTATCCATCAGAAGAGGACTGGATTAAAAAAATGTGGTACATATACACAATGGAATATTATGCAGCAATAAAAAAGAACAAAAGCATGAATTTCGCAGCAACCTGGATGGTATTAGAGTTCATAATACTGAGTGATTTCTCACAGAAACAAAGATCTGAGTATCACATGTTCTTACTCATAAGTGGACCTTGAACAACTATTGTAATACAATAAAGAAAGGACTGACAGTGGTGGGAAACTATGGGGGGGGAGGGGAAGGGAAGGGAGGTGGGATTAACGGTAGTCAATATGTCTGGGGAAAGGGGGGCACACCTCATCAACAAGTGTACCTGCACAATGCATATTTGTATACCTAACCCTTAACTGTACCCCACAATTTTAAAATAAAAAATATGTAGTAAAAATAAAAAAGAATATGCCAAGAAAAGAAAAAGACAGGAAAAAAAATGTAGGTAAAATAGGTTCAAATTACAGGAGAAATTATTTCGCATAAGAAAGAACTGATCAAGTCAATCCTTTCAGAAGGCTTCTTCATCAGTCTCTAGGTTAATGGTAAAATAAGATGAAGTTTTATTGTCCAAATAGTTAAAGCCCTAAAAGCTGATGACCCAAAACAAACCTCTATCTATACATAAGCTCCCCTTTTCCTAATGATTGACTGACTTTGAAAGCAACCAGTGGTTGTTTCAGTCAATGTAAAAACATGTCATAACCCTCGTGCCAACTCAATATGTGCCAGGCACTGTTCTTTTTTTTTTTTTTTTTAGTTTGAGTATCACAACCTAGCCCAGACTGGATTGCAGTTGCCGCTCCCGGCCAACGCAGCCTCGACCTGCTGGGCTCCGGCGATCATTACGCCACAGCCATACCAGTAGCCGGAATTACAGGCGCGCGCTACCACGCCCGGCCAATTTTTTTGATTTTTTTTATTGTAGAGATGAGGTTTTGCCTGCCCAGGCGGGTCTCGAACCCACGGGCTCAGGCAATCCACTCACCTCAGCCTCCCAAGGCGCGGGATTACAGGCTGAGCCACCGAGCCCGGCTCTGAACCTCTTTTTGTAGAGGTTGAACAACTTGAATAAAAATAATAGTTCATACTTTTAAAATGTGTCAATCTCTCTCTTTTTTTTGAGTCGGGGTCTCATCCTCTTGCTCAGGCTGAGTGCAGTGGCATAATCATGGCTCACCCAGCTTTAGACTCTTGGACTCAAGCAATCCTGTGTCAGCCTCCCGAGTAGCTAGGACTATAGGCTATGCCACCACACCCAGATAAGTTTTTTTTTTTTTTGAGTTGGAGTCTCACTCTTGCTGCCTAGGCTGGAGTGCAGTGGCATGCTCATGGCCACCGCAGCCTCGACCTGCTGGGCTTAGGTGATCCTTCTGCCTCAGCCTTCCAAGTAGCTGAAACTACAGACGCACGCCACCATGCATGGCTAGTTTTTGTGATTTATTGTAGAGACTAGGTCTCACCAAGTTGCCCAGGCTGGTCTCAAACATCCGGTCTCAGGCAATCCTTTCGCCTTGGCTTCCCAAGTGCTAGGATCACAGGCTGAGCCACTGCGCTCAGCCCCAGCTGATTAAAAAAAAATTTTTTTTATAGATTTGAGGTCTGGCTATGTTGCCCGGGCTAATGTGTTAATCTTTTGTAATTTAAATGCATTGCAATGACATTTGAAATATGGGTAGAGGCTTTGTGTATGATCATATTGAGTGAGTCAATAGTGACACATGGTTTATCCCATGGCGGGGGTAGCTGGGATAGTTAACTGCTATACCTTATTTACCTTTTATAGGAATCATGTAGTCCTCTTGTATCCTGCGTGGTGACTGAGAAGCAGAAATGAGGGTGAGAGGATGCACCTAAGTTTTACCTTTCATTTTAGTAACTAAATATTTAAAATAATAGCACCACCTGTGCTTTATCTTTATTATAGAATGGACATATGCAGTCTGACAATTAAGTTTGCAAACCTGCCACCATGCACTTATGTTGGTAGCACTGTACAAAAAACTTGATAAGGTTTCATAACTTTGATATATCTAGCTCACAGCTGTTTTTGTGTCACTGTGTGGCAGTGTCTTGATGAATGGCGTTCATTATTGTTATTGCATGTTTTTGTGTGCCATTGTGAGAATGTTGGAGCCTGAATTAGAGCAACAAACAAACATTAAATTTCTTGTTAAACTTGGTAAGAGTGGAAATGAAATCAGGGACATGTTAGTCCAAGTTTATGGGGATAATGCCATGAAGAAAACAGCAGTGTACAAATGGATTAAACGTTTTTCTGAGGGGAGAGAAAGTGTCACTGATGAAGAGAAGTCAGGTTGGCCAGTAATGAGCAGAACTGATCAAAACATTGCAAAAATTTACCAAATTGTTTGTCTAAATCATTGGTGACTGTGAGAAACATAGCAGACCCAATAAACATCAATAGAGAAACTGGAAAATCTTAACTGAAATTTTTGGCATGAGAGAGGTGTGTGCAAAATTGGTCCCAAAGGAGCTCTTGCATCACGACAAGGTACCAGCTTATACAGTACTGTCTGTGAAGGCGTTTTTTTGCCAGTAAACAAATAACTGTATTGGAACACCCTCCCTACTCACCTGATCTGGACCCCAGTTACTTTTTTCTTTACCCAAAGATAAAGGAAATATTGAAAGGAAGACATTTTGATGACATCAAGGGTAATACGATGACAGCTCTGATGGCCATTCCGGAAAAAGAATTCCAAAATTGCTTTGATGGGTGGACTAGGTGCTGGCATCGGTGCACAGCTTCCCAAGGGGAGTACTTTGAAGATGACTAGTGATATTTAACAATGAGTTATGTAGCACTTTTTCTGGGATGAGTTTGTGAACTTAATTATCAGACTTTGTAAGCTAAATGTAGCTAATTTTTAAAATGTAGACAATTTAAAATAAACATTACTTACCAATTATATTTTTCCAGTCCAGTCTTTTTTTTCTATGCACATGCAGTTGTGTATAGTTTTTATCTTTTCCATATATAATTTTAAACCAAAGAAGCGTTCTGTATGTACTGCTGTATGCTATCCTTCCTGGGTCTCTCCTTTTACTCCCCTTAAATGGAATAGACTATAAATATCTTTCCGTGTTACTTAATAGTCTTCCAAACATCCTTTAAAATATTAATATCTGCCAGTGTTCTGTGTACGGATATACTATTTTTATTTCAGTCATCCCTTATGGTAGGATACTTTTGTGTCATGTGTTTTACATTATTGCCAGTAATACTTTTTATTCACTGAACGCTGAGTTTTATAGCTAGCAGCCTTGTTTGGGAATAGTTCAGAGAGTAGCTGACTTAAACTTGGAAGGTCTCAGCTGACTAGCTCCAAGATGGATTACTATGCCTGCTTTTTCATTTCTTCCTTCCTTTCTCTCTTCCTTTCACAGGCCCATGATGCAGGGACATACAGGGCTCTCCATCTTCCCCCAACTCACTTTGTCTTACTCTTCATCTCAGGAGTCATGGAGCCGAGGCTGAGATCATCTATACCATGCTGCCTCCTCTCCTTATGTGTTTTAAATAGTTGGGACACAGTTGAAAAGTAAGATAGTACAGATCCTCCTCCAATTACGATGGGGTGACGCCCTGAATGTCCCAATAAACCCATCCTAAGAAGAAAATATTTTGTCAAAAATGCATTTAACACACCTAACCTCCTGAACATCATTGCTCGGCCTGGCCTACCTTAAGCATGCTCAGAACACTTACATTAGCCTCCAGTTGGGCAAAATCATCTCATACAAAGCCAGTTTTATTTTGTTTAGAGACAGAGTCTTGCTCTGTTGTCCAGCTGGAGTGCAGTGGAATAACCATAGCTCACTCTAACTTTGAACTCCTGGGACCAAGTGATCATCCTGCTTCAGTCAAGTAGCGAGGACTGTAGGTGCACACCTCTATGCCTGGTTAATTTTTAAATTTTTTGTAGTGACAGGGTCTTGCTGAGTTGCTCAGGGTAGTCTTGCCTCAAGCAATCCTCCTGTTTCGACCTCCCAAAGTGCCAAAACCTATTTTATAAGAAAGTGTTGAATATCTCATGCAATTTATTGAATACTGTACTGAAAGTTTAAAACAGTATGGTTGTACAGTTTCTACTGCATGTGATTTGCTTTAGCACCTTGTAAAGTTGAAAAAATCATTAAGCTGAACTACCGTTAAGTTGGGGACCACCTGTACAGAACAAGGGGGCTCTTGCCTTACTCCTGCCAACTTCCCAATTATATATCACATCCCAAAGGTAGCCATTTACAATTTATTTGACTTGTTTTTTTTAGCTGTCTTTTTCTTTACTTCTATATAGTATACTTATGCTACAGATTTTTCTACCTTAAATTTTATCTATTGTTTTTCTACTATATATTTAGAGTATTCTACTATTTTAATGTCCCCCAACTTCTCTCCTTCTATTCTTTTGACTGAGTTATGCTGTAGTTTTTGTCAGATAAATATTAATATTCTTATTACTATATAAAGTAATAAGAATATTACTTTATATATATATGTAGTATAAAGTGTACTACAGTTACTATTCCCCTTTTTGTGAAATGTTATATTTTCCCTTTAGTTAATAATTACCTTTTTTTTGGTCCTTTGCACTTGCATCTATTACTAATATATCCCTAAAGTCTGCCTGAGTTTTCAAGTACCTGTCAACTTGGTTGAAACAATCAGACGACTTATCAGTCTTCCTGGCCCCTTTTTGAGTGATATTTCTTTTTCTAGACCCTCTAACTATTCAATTTATCCTCAGCTATACTGGGATTTTTCTTCATCATTATCTTTGGAATTCCCTAAGCTTTTTCTTCTAAAGATCCTGTCTTAGTTATGGCTGCTATAACAAAATACCCTAGAGTAGGTAATTAGCAAAACAATAGAATTTATTGCTCACAGTTCTGCAGGCTGGGAAGTCCAAGATCAAGGCACCAACAGATTAGGAGTCTAGTGAGGGCCTGTTCCTCAAGAATGGCACCTTCGATGTGGCCTCACATGGCGGACTAACGAAAAGGACAAACAAGCTCCCTTAAGCCTCTTTTTTAAGGGCACAGATTTCATTTATAGGGGTTACCTCTTAGTACCAACACACTGAGGATCAAATTTTAGCATATGCATTTTGGAGGGATGCAAAAATCAGACCATTGCAGATCCCTGGTCTTTCTGTTTCTTGGTTTATTTTAGTGATGTGCTGGTAAACGTTTAACAACCACTTTTGGGTAGGGGAAGATTGAGGAGGACAGGAAGTCCTAGTTCATAGTGTTTGTTGATTTTTGCGTATCAATAGTCCCACCATGTCTGGTTTTAAGTGACCAGTGAGATGTTACTAAATTCAGAGTTGGGAAGAGATGATCTTGTGAGCTGGTATGAGCCAGCTACAGCATACCACTGGGTTACTTACTTATCTTGATGGAACACATTTTTTACTAGATTCCTGAGAAAGGGTACGTGCGAAGTAAATGTTTTGAAAAACTCATTTTTTGAAAATAACTTTTTAAAACTTTCACATGCAATTGATTTTGTCCTTATTTTTAATTATTTTACTTTTTATTATACAGATGTGGGATACAAATGAGGGTTAACTGCATAAGTAGACTGCATGCAGGTGAAGTTTGGGCTTTTTTTTTTTGAGTTGGAGTCTCCCTCTGTCGCCCAGACTGGAGTGCGATGGCACTCTCCAGGCCACTGCAGCCTCGGCCTGCTGGGCTCTGGCGATCCTTCCACCTCAGCCTTCCAAGTAGCCGGAGCTACAGGCACATGCTACCAAGCCTGGCTAATTTTTTTTGATTTATTGTAGAGACGAGATCTCACCAAGTTGCCTGGGTGGGTCTCGAACCCACAGGCTCAGGCAATCCACTCGGCCTCCCAAAGTGCTGGGATTACAGGCTGAGCCACCGAGCCCAGTCATAGTTTGGACTTCTAACTGGCACTTCCTCTCCTGAGAGTGGACCAGGTACCCTTCGTGTTGTTATGTGCCATCCTCTTCCTCCCTCCCTTAGCAGTGCCCAGCGACTGCTGATCGCTTCCTTTGTGCTAATGTGACTAGTGTTCAGGGCCCACTTATGAGTGAGAACATGAAGGACTCAGTTCTTTATTTCTGTGATAGTTCACTTAGTATGATGGTCTTCAACTCCATCCATTTTGCAGTGAATTCCATGATTTTTCTTCTTCTTTTTGGCTGCATAACACTTCATCATATATTTGTACCACATTTTCTTTATCCAGTCCACTTTTGATGAGCAGCAGAATTGGTTCCATGTTTTTGTTCTTCTGGATAGTGAGGCAATAAACATGCATGTGCAGGTGTCTTTTTTGTGGAGCAATTTATGTTCCTCTGAGTATATTTCCAGGAGAGAGATTGCTGGATCCTATGGAAGGTCATTTTTTAGTTCTTTTAGGAATTGCCACTCTGTTTTCTATAGCAGTCGAACTAGCTTGCACTCCCACCAACAGTGTAGAAGTGTTGCCTTTTTTCCACACCCATACCAGCACCTGTTGTTTTTTGACTTATTAATGATAGCCATCCTTAATGGAGTTAGGTGTTATCTCATTATAGTTTTGAGCATTTCTCTGATGATTAGTGAGGCTGAGCATTTCTTCATGTGTCTGTTGGCTGCTTTTATGTCATCTTTTGAGAAGTGTCTTGATTTTGTCTTCATAGGGAATCTAGGCATGGAATAGTTTTCTCTGAGAACTTTGGAATTGTTGTGCCATTTTTTTTTCTAGTTTTCAGTGTTGCTGGCCAGAACTCTAGTGCCATCCTGAGTCTTATCCTTTGTGTGTGTCTTATTGTCCTTCTCTGGAAGCCTCTAGCATCTTCTCTTTATCCCTGATTATATACAATTTCATGATGGTGTATTCCCTTCTGCTCATTGTTCTGAATCCTTAGCAGATTCTTTCCATTGAGGAAGCCCATGCCTTCAGTTCTGAACAAAATTATTGTATTTCTTTAATGGTTTCTTCTCTTTCATTCTCTTCCTATAACTCCTGTTTGTTGGATATTAGATCTCTTATTGTGATCCTCTAATTTTTCTCTCCCCCCAACAACTGTTGAGAGATTTTCTCAACTATATTCTAGAACTCTTGTGTAATGTTAGGTGCTCCTGTCAGAGTGATGACACTTGGGGTTTAGGGCCATATCACGTATCTGTGTTTCTTTCAAGAGTGTGTCTGCCTGGCAGGGCTTGATTGGATAGAGTGGTAGAAACAGCAAAGGCTGTCCAGGATCTGGTTTTGAATCACGGATCAGCAACAAATTATTTAACGTATCTGTTCTTCAGTTTTCTTGCTCAGAGCTGAGGACAGGTTACCCCAAGGAGGGGGTGGCTAAAAAGTTTGAGATATTGTCTACCAGATCTGGTTAAAGGAGTCCACCTCCCTCCCATTTCCCACCCTTTCCTCACACAGCCTGCATTCAAAATAGTGCATTTCCATCTTAAAACTGTAAAATTCCACTAGAGATTACTTTGCATTTTATAGTACCCAGTGTCACAGTTAAATAATTCTATCTTGCTTACAAGGAACATTTTGATACTTAAATAAGATTATTGCTTTTAAACGATGCTTTCTACATTTGACCTCCCTTAACCAAATTAGGGATAATGATAATGACTAAGATTTAGTGAGCATTTTCCACGTCCCAGGCCCTGTTTTAAGTGTCTAATATGCGTTAATGAATTTACTCTTCAGCAACCTGAGGATGTAGGCAGTATTATTGTCCTCATTTGCAACTGGGGAAATGGAGGCTCAGGAGAGTCTGGGGTTACACAACTGGTAAATGTAATGTTGGGACTTAAACTCTGAAATTAACTGTAGATGGTCTGCTGCTATGAAATCTTCATGGAGGAGATTCCGGATGTGCATTCCCCACTTGAGGGAAGCATGCAACCCAAGGAGGTCTCCCTAGTGGGGGAGTCGTGCTCTGATGCTGCGTGAGAATGACGAACAGGCTTTAGAAACTGGCCCCAACCTATGAGGGTTGGAGGCTCCTTGGAGTCACACACCCTTTTCAGCTGTTCCGAGAGCTGCCTGACGGGCCTGACCAATTGCAGGGACTCTTCTGTGAGAGCGGCTTCAACCACTAACATGCAGTTTCGCCTCAGCAGCCATGCTCAAACTCACGGCAGGCCTTGTTTAAACAGGCAGCTTATAACAGCTGGGGCTGGCTCAGCAGAGCGCTTGGGCGGCCAAGGATGCTCCGAGTGCAGGTGCCTGTCTCTGAATGTGCAATCATGCAAATCTGAGGACCCAGACTGATGTGAATTGAAAGCCTGGCGTTCACTTCCAATAAGCTCAACTGTCTATCGCCAGAGCAACCCAGACGGGCAGTCCTCATCACATCAATTCAAGTGAGCATTTCTGGTGTTAGAGGAAAGAAGTGTGGGGTGAATCCCAATCACAGCGTGCTCCCTTTTGGGCAGGCAGCATCTGGGAAAGGCTTTGGATGAGCAGATACCTCATAAGAACTGGTCAGGACCCAGGAGGCATTACAGGAGGAGGGGGCAAAGGAAGCCACACCATGTGGCCATAGGGTCTTGGAAATCACCCTGATCCTCCCTCTTATTTTTATAGAGGAGTTAAGAGAAAGCTAGGGAGGTTAAGGGACTTGCCCAAGGGCACTGAACCCATCAGTGGGCTGCTCCTTCTGCTCCTGAGACCTAGTTTTCTCTTAGCCACTCCACCCACCAGGCTGTCTCTCTAGTTCACTGCTCTGAGCACCAGGTCCCAAGCGAGCATACCTCCCTAGCTCTCTTCCTGAAGCCACCGAGAGAGATTAGTGATAGCAAACTTGGTACTGTGCAAAGAACTGTAAGGGCTGCTTGAAGCACAGGAAAAGGGAAGCTGGGGCGGGTTGTGGCACAGATGTCTGGGACAGAGCACCTCACAAGAGACAAGATTTGTCAGCATTTCTCCTGACTCTATTCTCCCAAGGATTCTCAAAGAGTCTTTAGATTGGATTTTAACTGAGGTCTTTTTGGTTGCCAGTAACAGAAAGCAATTGAAGCTCATAAAAAGCAAACCTGGGGGGACCCTCTCCCCATCAGCAGATTACCTTTCTCTCCTTTGATCCATGTGGCCCACCATGACAGACCTAGAGCCCAGAGACCTTGTTACATAGTCCTTCCACAACTTGCTTCTGTCCCTCTCTGCTCTGTCCTGCTCTGGCCTCCAAAGTCCAAGTAAGCATGCTATAGATGAGTCTCATTAGCCTCCTGTTTTGCAGTAAGTACTGGGATTATGTTGTTCAAATACCACAGAGACCAGTGCAAAGGGAGCTAACAAAATGGTACAGGCTTTCCAGCTCTAAAGCATCAATTCAGGAAGTTACCTTCAATGCTGTCTTGAAGCTCACTTCGCAGGCTGGTCTACGTGTCTAAGCTCCCACAGCTTGCTTCCAAGGCAGGCAAATAAGCTCTTCTGGTGCCAAATGGTACTTACACAATTGGTATTTTTTTCACCTCCCCCACTTTGTGTATCACACCAGAGGAGAAATGGCCAGAGTTTTGTTGGGCATATATGTATGTATGCAATTGAAGCTCTATAAGAACATTCACCTCACATTTTAAAGTTCAGAGTCAGAAAGAATAGATGGAGGGTGAAAACCTATTTTCCATCTTAACCCAGGTTCGTGTCTCTTTTCAGTTACAATTTCAGTTTGAGGGGGAAATTGAATTGCAGTCTCTCAATCACAAATCCTGGGAGAGGCAATCGGACTGGCTCTCCATGGGTGTCTGTAGTTGGTTCAATCACCAGCAAGGGCGTGACCACCTACATGGCCGCTGAAAGCCGACACATATTAATTGTGTGGGGAGAAAAGGGGATTGTGGTGAGCTGAGCAGACAGACATCTAAGAGATGTCTACTCCCATTGGCTAATTAATATTCAGGTTAAATGGCCTTTCTGTCATCCATTCGTCTATGAATTCGGGGACTGTTACCCAGTTTTTCCAAGACTGAACCACCATTCCCTTTTGGAGTAGAATCCAAGCCCCTTGAAATAGATAAAGGGAACAGTATTCTTGAAACCATTTCTTTATGACTCAGACTTGTAGACTTTGGTTTAATCTCTTCATTTTACAGGCATTTTGTAAAGTGGGGATACTGGAAGTAACACCTTGCTAAATCCTTCACCAGCTATGAGCTCACTATGGAAATGCTGACTGGATAAATACTGTACCTCTGTGGCAAGATTTGTGGCTCTCAGTGGCCTTACTACAACAATGCTTAAGGAGATTTTAATGATCTGCCTACTGGGCATTTCTGAAGCATTCATTTTAGAGAAAGGCAAGGTGCTCAGACTGTAATTCTGAAGTTCATTTCTCCCTGGACTCTCCAGCCCTGGCAGCATGAGAGAGCGCACAAGGAGAATGATGATAGGATTGCACCAGCCCTTGATTTTTGTCCTTTCGACCTTGTGCTTCAAAAAGAAGACAGGTTTGGTGTGACTTTGTACACCTGCTTCAAAATGTTGTTACAGAGGGGATTGAAGAAGGAGATGAGGGAGCTTGCCATCGCCCAGTGCCCCTGTCTGCAAAATATCTTCCTGTAGTTCTTATGCTCTTGACCCTGAGATCAGACTACTGCTGGGAACCAGTGGGGCATAGGATAGAGCTGGGGGGAGTGAGCCCATGTGAAGAAAGGGCATTGTCATAACTTCTTTGAGCTCTCTGTATCCAAGATCATGAGGAAGCTGAAGGATTAGGGAGAAGATGGAAGGCAAGCCAGGGGAAATCGGCGAAGGAAGTAGTTATTAAAATAAGAGGTGAAATCCATGGGAAGTAAATCCAATGTTTTGACCATGCTCAGCTGGATTAGGAACACATAATGAAAACAAATAGATTTAATGGGGTGGGGATGATTAACGTCGTCTTGCGATATACCAGGAAATGACTTTGTTCAGGAGGAGTGGAGGGCTACAAGAGGAAATTGAACTTAATTCTTATCGCCCTATGATTTTTTTTTCTTTCTCTCTCTCTTTTTTTATTTGAGTTGGAGTCTCACTCTGTCGCCCAGGCTGGAGGGCAGTGGCATACTCACGGCCACCCCAGCATCGACCAGCTGGGTTCCGGGGATCCTTCTGCTTCAGCCTTCCAAGTAGCCGCAACTACAGGTGTGCGCTACCACACCCCGCTAAATTTTTATTTATTGTAGAGATGAGGTCTCCTCAAGTTGCCCTGGCTGGTCTCGAACCCTTGGGCTCAAGCAATCCACTCTCCTCGGCCTCCCAAAGTGCTGGGATTACAGGCTGAGCCACCGAGCCCAGACAATCTTCCTGTGATGTTTTAGTCGCTTAACTTCTTAGAACACACCTATAAATCCAGAAAGAAAAAGAGGTCTGGAGTTTAATATGTTGTTTGCAAAGTAACTTGAGATATGGATATCTTGAGTATGTGTTTCAGCTTTATTAAGGATCTAGTTTTTTCCTAAAAATTTGTCATAATAAGTGTCCCAATAGTTCTGATGACTCTGGTTAAAAGTCACTTTTTGGTCAGGTGCGTTGGCTCACGCCTGTAATCTCAGCACTTTGGGAGGCTGAGGAGGGTGGATTGCTTGAGCCCAGGAGTTTGAGACCAGCCTGGGCAACATAGCAAAAACTTGTCTGTACAAATAATAATAATTAAAAAAATTAGCCAGGCATGGTGGTGCACAACTGTAGTTCCAGCTACTTGGGATGCTGAGGTGGAAGGATCGCCTGAGCCCAGGAGGTCGAGGCTGCCATAAGCCATGATCTTTGTGATCGTGCCACTGCACTCCAACCTGGGTGACAGGTGAGACTCCCCCACCACCCACTCAAAAAAAAAAAAAAGATCACCTGGTGAAATGAAATGAAATAAAAGTATGGCTTCTCTCCATCTACTCAGTCCAGTGGTTATTGGCTTCCCAGGACCCAAGTAAAGTTTTATCCCTACCATAAACTTCACAACAAATCCTCCTTCCTTGGATTCCTTGTTTTCATTTGCATGGCTCATCTTTGTATTGCTGAGTATATGCTGGTGTACTGTAATGGGATCTAAATTTTCAGGCTTTTCTAATATGGCGACATTTGGCAGAGAATAATTGTGCCCTTCTTAGTTTTAAGAAAACATTTCTCCTCCCCACCTTGGGAAAGGCACATATGACTACCCCACTAGAGTCTGTATTTCCCAGCCTCTCTTGCAGCTAAGTGTGGCAGATGATGGAATGTGAATTGACATCCTGTGAAGATAAGTCCACGATTGTTCCTTTTTCTTTTTTTTTGAGTTGGAGTCTCACTCTGTCGCCCAGACTGGAGTGCAGTGGCCGCTCTCGGCCACCACACCCTTGACCTGCTGGGCTCCGGGGATCCTGCCACTCAGCTTTCCAATTAGCTGGAACTACAGGTGCGTGCAACCACGCCTGGCTAATTTTTTTTATTTATTGTAGAGATGAGGTCTCGCCAAGTTGCCCAGGCGGGTCTCGAACCCGAGGGCTCAGGCAATCCACTCACCTCAGCCTCCCAAGGTGCGGGATTACAGGCTGAGCCACTATGAAGATGTGGAGTACCCATCAGGATTAGGTATATAAGTAGTCGATGTGCAGGTGAAGTCTGGGGCTCCAACTGGTCCTCACTTCCCCTGGTTTAGGATCAGGTCCCCATAATGATGTTACATGCCCTCCCCCCCACCAATTGTTACTTAAAGGGACATTTCCTGCCATCCCTTTATTTTCCCCCTCTTCCTTTTATAACCGGTCAGAACACAGACTAGCACATATCAGTGGGATAGTAGAGGAAGAGAAGGAAGCGGACCTTAAACAATTATAATACTGTAAGAGAAGGATTGGCAGTAGTGGGAAACTGTCAGGGTAGGGGGTGGGATTGACCCTTGAGAGAAACTGCTAGGGGAGGGAGGGGCACACCTCATCAACAAGGGTACCTGCATAATCAACGTTTGTATACCTAACCCTGAATTGTACCCCACATCTTTATAATAAAAAATAAATCAATAAAATAAAATATTTTTAAAAAAAGAAAGAAAAAGAGAAGGGACTTGAGTCCTAGGTTGGCTTTGTAGAATAGAGTCACCTACCTGCTCTGGACTGCCCGTCTATCTGCCTCTTGATATTAAGTAAGAGAGAGAAATTTGTGTCATGCTTTAGCCTTTGTAATTTGGTCTCATTGTAGCAGCTTATTCTATATCTAAACTATAAAGAAGTGAAATGCTTTGCATTTCTTCCCTTTCCTTGCTGGTGTGCAGGTGTTTCCCCTAATCTCCAGTGGTGGTGTGAGGGTTCTGTCTTTCCTGCCTCTCAGGAAAAGGGGACTGATTTTTCCCTTGTTTGAGCTCTGGGTCGGGTGGGTTATCATGTTTATGGCGAAAGAATGAGAGGAGAAGAGTGTTTGAGGAGGAGACAGAGGGAAAGAAGTGCCTCTGTGAAAAGGAGGATTCATCAGCGCTAGAAAGGATGGAGGAGGGGTGCAGAGAAGGGGAAGAAGGGAAATACAGGGTGGCCCCCAAAGCTGGACTGAGCCCAGGAGGTTACTAAGGAAGGGGAGGGCCTACCGTATGAGTAGAGCTGTGAAAGCAGAACTGACAAACAGACAAACAAACAAACAAAACCCAGCAAGATTTAAAGCACAGTGTGAGACTGAGTCATGGCAATTGACAGGGAGCCCAGGTTCCTGCTGGCAGGACTTGCGGTAGGTGTCTGGTGAAGCCTTCTATTCATCGACGATTGACATGTTGGCCCACCATTGCCTGACCAGAGTGACGTTCATCCATGCTCCAAGGTTTCACTGGGTTCTCACTGATTACCCTGTGTAGTTCTTCTCCATCCCCTGCTCTAGGATACTGTTGAACTCAAGATAAGGTCAGTGGTTGCACAGTTCCCCTAATATCTGGACTTGGGAGTAGAGTTGTCAGATTTGGAAAAAGGCCGATACAGGATACCCAGTTAAATTCAAATTTTGAATAAACAAGGCATATTTTGTATAAGTAGGTCCCATGAATGTGATTTACCTGGCAACCCTACTTGGGAAGAGGGGGAAGAGTTGCCAGAAACCTTATGAGCTAGGCCAGTGGTAATAACACCCCAATTATATTACTCTTTCATGAGTGTAGATGGGTTGTCTTAGTCTGCTTGAGCTGCTATAGCAAAATACTTTTTATAACCCACTTAGGGTCTGGTCAGCCTGGCTTAGGTGGGTCGTAAACAATAGAAATTTAGTTCCTACTGTTCTGGAGGCTGAAAAGTTCAAGATCAAGGTGCCTGGTGAGGGCTCGCTTTCTGGTTCCTAGATGGCACCCTCTCGCTGTATCCTCACATGGTGGAAGAGGGAGGATAGCTTTCTGGGGTCTCTCTCTCTCTCTCTCTGTCTCTCTCTTTTGAGTTGGAGTCTCGCTCTTTGTTGCCCAGGCTGGAGTGCAGTGGCATGCTCACAGTCACTGCGGCCTCAATCTGTTGGGCTCAGGCAATCCTTTCGCCTCAGCCTTCCTGGAGTCTCTTTTATAAAGATACTACTCATCCCGTCATCTGACCTAATCACTCCCAATAGTCCTACCTCCTAATACTATCACATTGGTGATCAGGCTTCAACATGTACATTTTCAGGGGAGAAGGACACAGATATTCAGACTACAGCAATGGTACAAATCTAAAGTAAGTAGATTGACTTCCATTGCCATCCACAGCATAAGGATAGAGTCAGGGTCCTCTTGCTGTATCGTCCCAACCTGACTGTAAGATGCTTTGCTGGGGGTTGAGGGCCAGGCACCAAGCCCTACACATCCGCATGGCTGGGCATTCCCTGAAGACTTGCTCCTGAGGGAAATTCAGAGACCTCTTGCTGAACTGGAGGGAACACTTGACTGGGAGTCAAAAGATTGAGTGTGTGGTCTCTCGTGTTGTCTTTGACTTAACATGTATTCTTGAATTACTTTTTCTGTCTCTCTGAACCTCTAGTTCTTTTAGGTATAAAATAAGGGGTTTGGATTAGAATTTATGGTTTTCAATTTGAGTCCTTTAGGAAAATGGGAGAGGTAAGAAGAGAGAAGAGATGGTCCAAATGGGTAGGACCCCAGATATGTATAGCCTACTTGAAACAGATCACTAGTGGCAACTCCATCTCTCTCTCTTAATAGTCAATAAACATGACTCTGACCCCGTGTCTCCCTTCCCCTGCATTGAATGGTTTTGGGTAAGCCCATTTTCCTGTGGTTGTAGTTCTTCTAACATGTTTTCAGTGTTACGACCCTGTCCCAGGACATCAGCCTGTGGTCAGAAAGTCTGGTCAGCCTGACTGAAGGTACACTGTCCCTTATCATCAGGGTTGTCATGATGCTACTGTTGAAATCATTTGGCTCAGCCATCCGTTCCTCTGCCCACTGCCACCCCTGCTACCCTGGTCCCAGATCCCCAGGAAAAAGTCAACCTCTCTTTCTCCAAACTCAGACTAACTAAGGGTGGACTCCATGACCCAGACTCGTGGCCCACAGCACATTTCCAAAAGTCCCAGATATTCATTCTTAATTAACTCTGGGGATAATGTCTTGGTTTGTTTGAGCTGCTATAGCAGGAATACCATAGATTGGGTGGTTTAAACAAGAAACTTTGTTTCTCACAGTCTGGAGGCTGGGAAGCCAAAATCCATGCTTTGGAAAATTCAATGACAGGGCCCACTTTCTGGCTCATAGATAACTGTCTACGCGCCATGTTCTCACATAGCAGAAAGTGTGAGAAAGCTCTCTGGAGTCTTTTTCCAAGGGCGCTCATCCCATTTACAAGGGCGCCACCTTTGCGACTTAATCAGCTGTAAAGCCTTCACCTCCTAATACCATCAAATTCAACATATGAATTTGAAGGGGACACTAACATTCAGTTCACAACAGGAATGGGGAGAGCTGACAGTTCAGTATGTATTTCTCTCTAGGAAAAGCTATTTTTCGTCTGCTTTCAGGTGCACGGTCTGGCTTGGGAGATCACTTAACATGTCTTTCGGTGGCACATACATGCAAATATAAGAAGACCTCGCAGTTTCCTTCAGGGACAATGAGTGGGGACTTGTCTGCCATTGATGGAACCGAAAGGCCCGCGAGCTTCCCCAAACTAAGGGGGGAGGGGCGCCAAAGGAAATAACACCTCTGCTTCTAGAAACTAAAACTAAAAGTCACCCCAAATAACAATTCCCTCACTGAAATTTCAAACAAACACACCTACAAAATCTCTTTACCAGGTATTCTACTGTATACCGAATGTCCTTCTGTGTCAGGTTTCTTTTGAAAAAAGCTTTTAAACATTTGTAAAACTTTTTAAAACATAGGAGTGGAAGAAAGCACAGTAAGGAAACAAAGCTGGAGGGCCCAGGACAGAGCTCCACTGTGTGGTATTGGAAGCCAGTCCTAGGAGATGTTAGCAGTGGGGGATTGGATGGGGGGAATTGGGGCATTCTGGAGGCTTCTTTGGAGGAATGAACTTTGAGCCAGACCTCAAAGGATGACTCTGCTTTGATAAGCAGAAGGGAGAACATTCAAGCATAAAGTCCTGAGCTGTGACGAATAGGAGGTGTGAATAAGCATGTTGTGTTCGTAGGAAGGTGAGGGGACCCAGAGAATAGCATCGGGCATCTTCACTCCCTTTTCACTGAGATAGAAGGAAGCTTCATCTTCTGGGACAACTCTGATTAATGGGAGTGGCTGTCTGGTGTGCCATGCCAAGAACAGTGTAAGGACACAGTGTTCGTCTGGGAAGAGCGCCGTCATTGATTAATGATGTCTGCCATGGATGCAGAAGAGGAGAGGAGTGATACGTGTTTTAAGAATATGCCAGTTCTTCTCTAGAAACTGGTGCGTGTTCCAAAGAGTCTCCAGTACGGGGAGGATTTACTTTCCTCTTTCTTCCACTTTTGAATTAGTCAGTAAATGCTGAGCATGAAGTATGTGACTTTAAATGCTGTCATCACATGCCACCTCCCCTTTGCTGCTTTTCAAGCTGCTCAGAAAAGCCAGGGTCCTTGTCTCTGCTGCTTGGTTATAGGGGGGAGCAGTCTTTCAACTGGATACAAACAAACAACGTTGGTTAAGAGAAGACTTTGAAGGCACGGAAGACGGGAACGAAAGCAGGGGAAATTCTGACTGTGGACACTTGCTGATACTCATGTGAATGTGTTATTACATAATGTGGGGCACGGATCTTACATTGCTTCATGTCCCCAAGTCTTATCTTTCTATCAAGGTTGTAAGTTCCTTGAGGTCAGAGACTGTGCTGCCTTTACCTTGGGGAGATGGATAGATAGGAACTGGGTTTGTGCTATTTGTGTCTCTACAGTTCTTTGCGAAGAGTGGACATTGTATTCTTCAGATTGATCGATGCTTATAAGACTACTTTTAAATTGCCTTGAGAGCCCTGTTGATGACAATGCTTTAAAAGAAAACTAGAAAGGAGAGTGCAAGGGGGAGATTATGAAATTAGCCTGTGGTCCTTGAGTCAGAGTAACTGGCAGAACATAACAATGTGTCTTTCACACCACTCCCTTTTGTGGGCTTTTTCTTAGGGCCGGAGCCTCTTCTCAATTCACGGGACCCTCCCTTGAGGGTGGAGGAAGATTGTATGTGGACAAAGAGAGGACTGACTGGATGGGGCACCTTCGTAAATATTTTTCCTGGAGCCTGCAGAATGGCATTTTTCTGTTTATACCAAAGTTGTTCAACTGGTATTTTCAAAGCATGGATTTCTGGAAAATTGGAGCCTGGAGGGTGACTTTTCAGGAAATAGGCTCTGATCTTTGATCCATTAAAAAAAAAACACCAAAAAACTGAGCGTTGGTAGGCAGATTGCATCACTGCAGCAAGAAAGTAACCTGGCATGCATGGTGAGAAGTTGCAGGGGTGAGTCCACATCATGGACTCTTCAACATTAATGATGAAGTCGTGTGACACGATTGTGGAAGGAGCCGGGGAGTGCCGAGGGCCACTTCGGGTCACAGAGAGCAAATCAATTAGGTGTGTAGAGTCTAAAGTGGAAGGCCAGGTTGGCCCAAGTGCAAGTGCTTTGTAAAATTAGCAAATAGTTTTAAAAGTACAGAACTTAATATTGGATGGGAGGTGACATCCGTAGAATATTGATAGACATCATTATGTGGGTCTTTGACTTTGCAGCTTCTTTAATGATCAATATTTAAATTTTAGTGAAAGAGTATTATAGCAAATAAGACTGGGAAGTCTCTCTTTACTTTCAGAGTTTGTATTATAGCTGTTTTCCCAGAAGGGTGAAGAGACGAGTAGAGGGCTTTAAGCAGGTCATCCAGTAGTGGGAATTTAGAGCTTAAAACGGGCACTAGAAGATGGACTAATTTCTCCCACTTTGGGTTACAGATGAGAACAATGAGACCCAAATGGCTAAATGGCTTTAGTTAGTGGCCAGACTTGGTTCAGGACTTGGTCTTCCTGATTCTAGGTCGGGGCGCCATTCATCTCATCTCCCTGACCTCCTGGTGGATGGGAGCTCACCTGGCTTCGATTCCTCTGAAGTCTGGAATGGAACCCTTGCACTGCTCTGCTTTGCAATGCAGTCCCACCGAATTCTGGTTCCCATACCATCTATACAATGAGGACAGTGTTAGGTGACTTGCTCTTCTTAGGGGAGAGTTAAGCATGAAAAAAAAGAACATGCCTAAAATCATGATCGTGGGCTCACTGTAGGAAGGGTGACAAGCGATGTGGCACTGTGCCAGTGTTAGTGGCAGTGTGGAGGCTAAGTGTAGTTGCTGGGCAGGCTACTTAACTTGTTTGTGCCTCAGTTTCCTCATCTGTGAAATGGTGCTAATAAATGATCAAATGAGTTACACACACATACACACACACACAATTTCGCCCTTAGAAGAGTGCCTAGTACATATATATATATATATTTGAGTTGGAGTCTCACTCTGTCGCCCAGACTGGAGTGGAGTGGCACACTCCCAGCCACTGCAGCCTCCCTGCACCTGCTGGGCTCAGGCGATTCTTCTGCCTCAGCCTTCCAAGTAGCTGGAACTACAGGCATGTGCTACCACGCCTAGTTAATTTTTTGATTTATTGTAGAGACAAGGTCTCGCCATGTTGCCCAGGCTGGTCTCAAACCCCTGGGCTTAGGCAGTCCTCTTGCCTCAGCCTCCCATAGTGCTGGGATTAGAGGTTTGAGCCACCACGCCTGGCCAAACCTAGTACATATTAAACACACATAAGGACTCTTGCTGATACTCATATGAGTGTTTGTTTGTTTTTGTTTTGTTTTGTTTTGTCTTGATGAGATCTTGCTATGTTGCCCAGGCTGGTCTTGAACTCCTGGACTCAAGCAATCCTCCCACCTCAGCCTCCCCAAGTGCTGGGATTACAGGGATGAGCCACTGTGCCTGGCCTCATGTGAGTGTTATTACATAACGTGTAACGCCAGTCTTATATTGCTTCATGTCCCCAAGCCTTATCTTCCTATTGAGGTTGTAAGTTCCTTGAGGTCAGAGACTGTGCTTCTCCTTATCAAGGGAGTTAGAGATACAGGAACTGGGCTAGCTATTATCACATTAGTTGTAACATGCCTACTCAAATGAGGTTGGTGTCGTAGCCACGATTATGACTGTGACTGATTATTGGCAGCTATCCTATTATGTATAGAAGTTCGTTTCATGTCTCCCATGTCTGTATGAACTAGGTGTGGTAACTGCCCCTGGGAGCCAATGCTGTCAGTGCTTCACACTCCATGCCTCCAGCCTGGGTGGTCAGTTTCCTCCTCATGAAGAGTTCCCACCTCAAATGTTTGCAGAGTCTCCCAGCTTTGCATCTTCAGGGTTTTCTCCAAAGCTAAGGAAGTCCATTCAGCGGTGACATGCAGGAAAGCAAATGCTTCCTCTACCAGTGAGGAAAGGAGCATCCCGTCTTTCCAAGACTCAGCCCTGAGGTGCATTCTGCACCAGGCCATCTCAAACGTGAATGTGCAGGGGAAGCTCCTGGCGCAAATCATAGTTCAGGAGGACTGGGTGGGGACTACATTCCGCTTTTCAAACATGCTCCCAGGTGATGCCGAAGCTGCTGACCCATGGACCACACTTGAAGTAGGAAACTTCCAGGGATTTCTTTGGATGGTCTCCCGGGGATTTGAACCAGAATTGCCCGCAGTGAGACCCAGCTCAACAGCACATTCTTTTTTTTTCTCTATTTCAATAATGTTAGGGGGTACAAATAGTTTTTAGTTTTTAGTTACATGGCTGCATTGTGTAGTGGCAAAGAAGTCTGAGCGTTAAGTGTACCTACCACCCCCACCAGTGTACATTGTACCTGATAAGTGATTTTTTTTGTCCTTTCACTCCTTCCACCCTCTCCCTTTTGAGTCTTCATGTCCATTATATCATTCTCTATGCCTTTGCAGATACTTACGTTAGCTCCCACTTATAAGTGAGAATATGGGGTGTTTGGTTTTCTGTTCCTGTGATGTTCTCCCATTCCATCCAAGTTGAACAGGTCACTCTTTACGGTTCTTTCCTCCTTCCTTGTCTCACCTTCTTCTCTCTCTGGCCTCCTAGGATCGCCTTCTAAATAAACCACTTGTTCTCACTGAAGGTCTTACTCAGACTTGGCTTTTGGGGCACTTACAGTAAGACACTCTCCTTTACAGATGAGGCTTGTGGACTCAGGTCACACAGCCCATAAGGAATTAGGGCTCACTTCATTATGTTCCTGATATCCTAACTCTTTGTACTGTGGCTCACTGCCTCTCTATGAGTCCATGACTGCTTTGAGTTTTGAGTACAGCAGTGAACAGAAAACCCAAATAATTGCTTAAACACAATAGGAATTCATTTTTCTCACATAAAGAGACATCCTTAGGTATTTGATTGGTAATATTGATTTGGAAACTCGGGGATTTCTTTTTTTTTTTGAGTGGAATCTTACTGTTGCCCAGGCTGGAGTGCGGTGGTATGCTCATGGCCACCGCAGTCTCAACCTGCTGGGCTTAGGCAATCATTCCGTCTCAGCCTTCCAAGGAGCTGGAAGTACAAACGCATGCCACCACGCCCGGCTAAATTTTGCGATTTATTGTAGAGACAAGGTCTCACCAAGTTGCCCAGACTGGTCTCAAACCCCTGGGCTCAGGCAATCCTTTCACCTCGGCCTCCCAAGTGCTAGGATTACAGGCTGAGTCACCATGCCTGGCCAGCTTGGAGATTTTAAGATGAGTCCTGTGAGTCTCTTGGCATTTCCCTCATGGTTGCAAAAGGGCTGCCATACCTCCATCCACTGTATCTACATTTTAGGAAGGAAGGTGGTGGAAGATTAAAAGACAAAATGTGTATGTCAGCTGAGAATGCCTTTTCCTTCCTTTTAGGAACCTTTTGAAGTTCTGTTTAAAAACTTCTGCAAATATTTCAAAGACTAGAACTTTTATGTGACTGCTGCAATCTATAAAAAACCTTGGAAAAAGGTTCACTCATCTCTTTGTCCTTCGTTTTCACACATAAAATGGAGCCACTAATAGCAGTGTTAGTGTGTTGAGCACTTACTGTGTGCTAGGCACAGTTCTAAGAATTATACATGTATTAATTAGTTTCTTATCATCTCCTGAATGATGGTTACATTGCTGCCTCAACATAATCAACTCTAGTTAATCACTCCCCTAGGAGATTAATTGAAAGTTGAGGGGTTCTTTTTGAAGGGCTATATTTGATTTTTCCAAAGCTCTATTTGGTCAAGTGTGTGGTGGCATGGAAGTGGTAGTGGCAGAGTTGGTAGGACATTGTGTCCCTGGTCTAGGCATCTCAATCCCTAGTACCATATAAGGGTGAGATCTGGCCCAGAGGAATTTTTTTTTTTTTTGGCACAAGACGTCCAGTGGGGCTTTAACTCCAGGCTGGGTTGGCTTTCTCCAAAGTATAAGAACTAACATACAGTTTATGGTTGCTGGGACTGATTTTCTAAAGACCCCCATCTGGTCAACAGGAGAAATTCATATTCTTTCTATTAACATGAGCTTAACCTTATTTTTATCAGACTAATTACCCTGGCCTTATTATGTCAAGAGGGCATCAGCCCCCTCCATGCTTGGGTTATGCTTCAAAGCTTTCTAACATTGACTCACTGTGAAGGACACTTAGCTGAGATCATGTCTCCCTAGAGTTTCTCATCCCCTCAGAACACCCTTCTATCGTAGTCCATGTTCCAGGTTATTGAAGCAGGCGTCTACCCACTGGCATGTGAGCATCTACAGTATTTTGTCTTAATTCATATTCTTCCAAATGCCTGGAACACTTAATTGACTGGGGATATAGCAGTGATATTTCCCTGGTCCCTTTTCTCCTGGAACTTGGAGTCTTTTGCTCAAAGTAGGTACTTAAAATGCTTGTTGAGTTGAATTAGTTATTCAAAGAATGATAAAAATTTAAATCTAGAAAGGCTCTTGAAGATGTTTTTCCTCTGGACTTTGAGATCCCGTACCTTGGCTCTATCACTTAAATTCACTGTGTAAATTTAGGCAAATACACTCATCTCTCTGTCCTCAGTTTCCACACATAAAATGGAGCTACTAATAACAGTATAAGTGTGTTGAGCACTTACTATGTGCTAGGCACTGTTCTAAGAATTATACATGTATTAATTAGTTTCTTTTTTTTTTTTGAGTTGGAGTCTAACTATGTCGCCCAGACTGGAGTACAGTGGCACGCTCCCGGCCACTGCAGCCTCAACCTTCCACCTCAGCCTTCAAAGTCGCTGGAACTCCAGGCGCGCGCTCCCACGCCTGGCTAATTTTTTTGATTTATTGTAGAGATGAGGTCTCGCCAAGTTGTCCAGACGGGTTTCGAACCCGCGGGCTCAGGCAATTCACTCACCTCGGTCTTCCAAAGCGCGGGATTACAGGCTGAGTCACCAAGCCTGGCCAATTAGTTTCTTATCATTGAGTTTTTAAACGTGGAAATTAATACATGTGAATTAATACACAGAAAATGCTTTGCATGCATTTGGCCCATGGCAAACATTCATACATACTAACAATTGTTATTGTAACCAGTTCTCAATTATTGCCCAAGATTAATGTTGGTTTTGAGGTCTGTTTGCAGCATCTGTTTTCTTCTTCTTTTGAAATTTAGAGCAGTATTTGTCCTTCTTCCAGGCTTCCAGCACCCCTGCCCCCTCCGTGTTTCAACCATTTGCTTCAAATTGCCTTCTCATTCTGCATCTTACTACTCTGAAAATATTTCCTTCTCTTGGTGGTAGTGGTGGTAAAAATAGGTGGATATTCCATGCTTTCCAATGCCCTTTAAATCTCAAAATCTAGCTGGGCTCGGTGGCTCAGCCTGTAGTCCCGCGCCTTGGGAGGCTGAGGTGAGTGGATTGCCTGAACCCGCGGGTTCGAGACCCGCCTGGGCAACTTGGCGAGACCTCATCTCTACAATAAACCAAAAAAATTAGCTGGGCGTGGTAGCGCATGCCTGTAGTTCCAGCTAC